>JALDNG010001478.1:0-106506 GCA_024349245.1 Neodontobutis hainanensis
TTTCATTTCGTTGAAAAATTCAATGATTCATCATATTTTTAAATTAATTCCAGGAAAGTTTAACGAAATTGGTACTTTGTATTTAAAGTGTCAAAACAAAATTTAACTTTTATTTGAATATTCTGCAAATAAATAATTGTAAAAATGAGTATCTTCAGAGCTTATTGTTTTAGATCATTGAGTGTTTTTTAATATATTTTAAGTCATATTTTGTCAACGATTAAAATTTTCTCATAAAATTAATAGGTTGTTTTTTTCATAAATATTTAAAATTTAAATATATTAACAGATAAATATTTTTTATTTCAATCAATTAAATAAAAAATTTAAATATAAAGCCTATAAACTTCTTTTTATCTCATTTATTGTTTATTTTTTGCTGCCAAAATTACTTCAAAGGTTTTTTAATTTTAATTCGAACATGATTTAAAGAGTATAATTTGACTTATTTACTGTAAAATTTTAATAAAATTTGCGTTTTCTTTTAAGATTTCAAAAAATTCCTACAGATTTTCAGATCTGAAAATAAACCAATTCACATTTTTTCGAAACTTGTATAATTGTTAATCTTTTAAAATGAATTTAATGGAATTACGATTTAATGTTTCAATAAAACAGTAAACATTCTTTAAAATAACTAACAGATAAGTAGGATGTAGTTACAACTTATCTTCACATAGATTTTAGCTTTAAATTAAAATTTAATATCATACGAAAATGATATGAAGAATTTTTTAAAACTAAATTGATTTGAAAACAAAATTTCATCGATTTAGTTTGTCTTGCTTAAACGATAAAGTATTTCAAAGATGAATATTTGTTACTTAAATTAAAAACTATTTATTTGAGGACAATATCATTTCTGATTAAATATTTTCAAATAAATTACATCAGAAATATAAAGATATTAAATATTATAAAAAATTTAGTGTATTTTAATTTTTTAAGGGAACTAAATTGGAAGTATCTCCAAAAATAAACCTTTGGATTGATATATTGTTGGAAATTAAGTTATAAATAATTGATAACAGATAAAATAAACTGAAAAAATCTGTATATGCCAAACTGAATTTCAAGTAAAAATTACTCATTCAGAGGATGTTTAAATACTATATCAAAAGAAATGTTGATGTGTAATAAAGATGTACAGGTTACCACTCTACTTTACTCTTTATATTTATAATAATGATTAAATTTTAAAAATGTTTATCTTATATCTCATAAAAATTGGCATAGATGATTCATTTAGGCTGATAAACGTTTCTAAATTCAGGCTGTTTTTGGAAAGAGGAAAAGTAAAAGAGGTTTACGTTTATTGGGATAAAACGGAGATAGTTAACATCAATCTAGCACATTCATCTTTCCATAGATCAGATCAAAAATAGGTTATTAACCTGGGAATTCTTTGGACTCAGCAATATTGGACAATGTTGATTCTCTTAGTTGTTATTTTGTAATTAACACAAAAATATTTACATTTACAAATATCAAAACCTATAATTGATTTCAAATATATAGATATTGTTGAAATTGAAAATTTATAATTTCATTTTATGGCCCTCTTTCAAATTAAAATTTCGGTTTTAAAATACAGGTGAGGTATTTTCAAAAATCTTAACTCTCAAAACCTACCATGATTCAGAAAAATGTTTGAAAAGACGACTAGAAATCTAGAAATATTTATTTTGCTAATGTACCTTAGTTACAACAACTTTTCAAAAATATTTTCATTTTTGAATGGTTGAAATACAGCTAAACATTGACCTTTTATTAAATCTTAAATAATATTATTTTCGTTATGCTAAGTTGTAACTCATAAAATATATTTTTTCCTTTTATTGCTGATGATCAACTTTAACAAAATTTCCAAGCGAGTTTTGTAATTTGATCTCCTTATCACTTAAAAACATACCCATAAAAATTCTGAATAAGGTTTCAATTAAATATTGTCTGATTCGAAAACACAATAATATGAAAATAATAACATAACTTATACATTTTTGATGAAAAGATATTATCATATATAGTTAAGCAAGCTAGCTTATTTAATTATTATGAATTAAAATTATTTTTGAATTATATTACAATTGATGATATTCAAACATTAGGTTTTAGTTTTTTAACTTTAAAAACGTTTTTGGTTCATATTAATCATATGAGATGCCGTGTATCGTGAAATCGAGAGTAAATTTAAAATTGGATATAAGAATCAAGACAACAATAGTTCAAAGAATAAATGATTCCTGATGAGATATTTGAGGTTTTCTTCCATTAATTTGAATTTCGAATATAAACCTATTTTATAACGTAAATATTTAAAGAATTGTGACCATTCTGCCAGAATGTTGTTGTATTATCATGATAGAAAAAGAATTCTGAAATTATTTATTATTTAACAGTGATATTTTACACCATATCTCTCTATAAATAATTAAAATAAAATCTAATGCTTAGATAAATGTCGTTGATACCTGCATTATAATTAAAAATATTATATATGTTTAACGTTGATGATAATAAACAAGGTATCAAATAAACGCATATGAAAGAAATGCTTTAACTTGAGAGATTTTTGAACGGCTACAAATCAAAAAATGGGCAGCATATCTAAAAATTAAGGTAAAATTAAAATTCTACAGTCAAAGTTTTTCCATTTAAAGATATCAATAAAGGTTTTGTGATTTTATAAATGCAAAAATATATTCAGAAATTACCAAATTAAAAAGCTTTGTGAATTAACATGATCATAATTTCAGAAAAAATGTATTTTTATTTATTTAGGCCCATTATCTTTATAAAAGAGTGAATATTGATTGAAAAATAGTTAAATTAAATGTATTATGAGCATAAGGAAGAAATAAAAGCTCAATTCTATTGACGTTGAAACTCAAAAAATATGTAGTGTATGAATATATATCTTGAGAAATTTGTTAAATTCATAGAATACTCCCATATCAATGAACATTTTTGTTATCATTAATCAGATTATAAATTTAAGATTCAATGAAATTTAACAGTTTATAGAGTGTCAATTATGGGAGAAAACGCATTATAGTTATTTTTTAAACAACTCTTGTTGAATGAAATAAACATGTACAAATATTTATATTTTTAATTATTCAATTTTATATTCAACAAATCTAAATTTACTTTCTTAAAATTTAGTTTTTATTTACTTTCTTTATTAGATTGAATAAATATCAATATGATTATTTTTTAAATTTTAGGTGCTTTAAATTACAAAGCATGATTATTTAAGAGAACATTTCAAACTTTAATGGTTATAAGAATTAAGTTACGTGAAATTAGATTCTTAAAATGAAAAAATTTACCATTTTTTAATTTGACATGCTTTCTTTGATATATTTTTCATAATTATCATAATTTTTAGAAGAGAGCCATTTGACGTTGTTTTTGAGTTTTCCAGGCATTAAAGATATCTAACAGCGACTGAACACTTTGATTATAGAAAAATGACATCATTATCTGATCAAATTAAAAAATATTTGTGAGAACTTGAAAATATTTTCAATATTGATGAGAGATTGTCTGAATTGAGTTCTATCATCGTTAAAATATATTATTTGTTTAAATTAACAACGAAGTATCAAAGAAAATACAGACTTACTACTCATAAAAGACAATATGATAAGAAATGGCATTTATAATGTGAATTACTTTTGAAAAGAATTTAATTATAAATTTCATCAAAATTGTTTTTCCGTTTGATTATCATTCAGATTAGCAGAAATAAGAAGATATTTTCAAAGCCCTGCTCTATGCGCATATATTTTTTTAAAGAGTACTAGATTTACATTGATTTAATATGCGATAAATACCTTTAGTTTGCATAAAACAAATAAATGAACCAATATTTAATTGGTTTTTAAGTGCATGCTTTTTAATGAAATAGGATTATCTTAAAAATTTTGTTTTTATACGAATTTAACATCTGTCAACATTTCTCAAAAGCGCTGAAGATGTATAAACGTAAACTAACACAAGTCTGCTAACTAATTTTCATAAGATCGTCACTTTGAATACAGCGGGCACACAATTTAACATTTCTTATTTATAGTTATTTGTAAAGTAGTGATTTCATAACTAATTTATCTTGTATTCGGCCAGTTAATGCCACAGTATCTTAAAGTTAATTTCTTAAGTTAACGTATATATCCAACAATTTGTTTATTGTAAACTAGAATTAAAGAAGTATATTACGTATTGAAGAACTGTAATATAGCTTTAATAGAATCTATTAAACGAGACATTTATTTGCAAATCAATCTAATTTTTTAATGGTTGCAAGAACTCTACACGATCAATCATTGACTTTCAAAAATAATGAATCTTTTCTCATTATGGAAATAGCGAGGCAATCATAGTCGGTTATACTCTTCAAGGCACTTAACAACATAACTATAATTACATATTATTTTATTAAAATGAAAAACATATGTGAGAATATTTGAATATTAAAAGACTTTTTCATGATTTAAAAGCATCCTTATTTAATCTTAGCATTAAAATAATTATCATTCTGGAATTATTCAAACTAAAACGAGTTCTAGACAAACTTATTATTTTATTTAAAGGATATTTAAATAGTCTTCTGCATCTTTCAAGATGGCTAAAATAAACTTAAATTTTTTATAAATTTTCACCTTATATTTTTTTTAAAAATCACTCAAATGTCATTAACAGAGTTAACCATGTTGCGAGCAGAGGAATGAAAATTCCATATATTTTATATTCAACTCCTCAAAGATGTAATTTTGGTGAATTTTCTAATTTATCAACAATTTATAAGACAAAAATTTTTAGATCAGTTTTTAATTCTTGCTGTCAAAATTTTTCTTAATTATGAGGTAAAACCGATCGCGAAATGAAAAAGCAGGATAAAGTGTTACAATTGTGATAATTGACTTTAAGCTCTGAACAGGAGTAATTTAGACAGATATTCTAACTAAGGTCTCTTTTAAAACACTTTATTTGCATTATGTTCTCGATGAACTTGAATGAAAAAAATAATTTAATTTATTTTCCGAATTTTTCTCGTTAACATTATTCTATGCATTATACATTTTTTAAGACGAAAGCCAACGGTGTATATTTTCAGAATTATGACAAAAAATTTTAATATCAACATTAAATTGTATTCAAAACATAAATAATATTCTTTACCCTGAACTTTGATTGTAATTACTTTTTATATTTATTAAAAGAGGAAAGAACAGGGAAAAATTAGTTTAGAATTACATATGGGTTAGAGAATTTTCAAAACACAACAATTATTTTCTTTGAATGAAATAATAACTTATTTACTTCCCAATGAGTTTGGAATGTTTAAATTATTATTATCTCTATGTTTGCGTTCACAGGCTACAATGAGCGTACTATTTTCATTTCCTTCATCTGATTCCATCATTATGAACATGCAAATGATTAATATTAACAGGTAAAAATCCTTTCTATATCTTTGAATTGGCCATCTTAAAACTTCATATAAAATATAAATGAGTTTTATTCTTTGATAACACCTCTCTACAAATCTTTTAACTCCATACTTACCTCACAGGTTTGCAGCCAAAACTTATTTCACCGTTATTTTTACGAAACTATCATTTATTACACGTACATTTATTTTAGACTTTATTTTAACCTCTAGATGTTAAATGATTTGACGCGTAACTTTAAATAATAGCTTTAAGTATCTCACGCTAATATATAGAACCGAAAAACATGTTTTTCTATTTAACATCCTTAAACATCCAAAAATTTGAATTTCTACCTTTCATGATCAATAAATTTAGTATCTCTAATTTAAGATTATTTTTCGTTGAACGAGAAGTTAAACCATTCAGAACTTCTTTCAAAGAAAGTTGACGATCACGTTCTTCCTTTCAGCAAAACAATTTTGTATACCTAATTATCAGAAAGTGATAGAAACTTTCCTTAACCAAAACCTTCACGCATTACTATACCTTTGAGTGCAACCTTACCTTTGGGAATTGTTTCGTTGAAAAGTTACTTCACTTTTTTCCTCATTTCCCATTCAGATGCTCCTTCATATAATAAAAAAAATGGATCATGATTTCATGAGATATTGTTAGATCTGTGATATTTCAGTGAAATCAATTGAGAGTTGTTCAAACTTTTGTCTGTTTATTGAATAATTAATAATTTTTATCATATAAGCTATGCATTTTTATCCTCAATAAAATTTATTCAAAATGATAAGTTAAACAAATTATTTAAAATAAGTATTCAAAATATATTTCGTGATTTTGCATGTAATCAGGCTTGAAAAATTTACGTTTTACATTCTTAAAATATCATCTAATTGTAATACTCTAAAATTAAATTATAAATTTTCAGTAAATTTCAACAAGAATATTATTTTATGTACATCCAAATATTTTACAAAATATATGTAACTATTTTACTTTGTTTAATATCATGAGCATGAAGAATTCTAATATATTTATCGTGTTATTCAGATTGACATTTTCTTTCAATGATGAAAATTAAAATATTTTTCATTTTCATTGGTATTTTTATGTCTTTTTGCACTATGATATGAAAAAATGTATCATTTAAATAAAGAGTGCTTCTCATGTTACCAGCAAGACAGAATTTATTGAAGAATAGTTGTGTGATAAATAACTATTCGATAGAAAACAGAATTTTTAAATAAATGTCTTATTATAAATCATAGAATATTCACTAAAGTCATTCTATATTAAAATTGCTTTGAAACGTTTTCAATATATTTTGTTTATCATTCGAAATTTCTTCACCTCATCAAAGATTAAAATTAGATTTTACTATGATAATTAACACAATTACGATGTTAAGTTTTATCATTTAAAAATCGCCTTTATATGACAAAGTGAAGAAAATGTACATCAGTTTAAATTTGACTTAAAAACAAGTAGATGACAAATTGTGTGTTTTGTTTAATTGAGATTTAAAATAAACAATTTTAACAAATAATCTTTTTGAACTAATATTTAAATAAACAATTTCTCATACATATCTTTTATTCATGAACTCATTTTTCATATTTTATCATTAACAAATGATTTAATGGTATTTAAAAAATTTAATTTTATTCATAATTTTCTTTGCAATAAATTAACATTTTCATAGAATAATTGACTTCTGCATTTACTTTTTACTATTAGATACATTTGAAATAATTTTAAACTATTGAAAATAGTCGCGGGTTTTGACTCTAAATCTTTTATAAGATTTAAGATAACTTCTATATGTTAAATAATTTACTTATTCAGCAAAATTGTTAACGTTTGTTATAAATATTTTGAGATTTGTGATGATAATTATTTTAAATCTTAATTTATTTTATAGACATTCTATTTTATCTCTATGAAGATATTGTTTTCCATCTATGTTCATTGTTGTTAAAAACTAAATTATATAATTATATAAATATATGTATTTTATGATTTAAAATATTGATCATATAGCTTATGTTTCAAATAAAGATTGCTTCAAAAATGATTTATTTATGATTTCATACAACCAGTTTATATTTAAATGTTGATTATCTGTATTTGTTGTTTTAAAAATTCTAATTCATATGTGTGTGATACTTTATATGGATATGCAATTCTTCTTCAAACTTTTGTTTAAAAAAGGATAAATATATATAGAGTCTTCCTTCAATGTCATCTGCTTAAGTGAATTAGAACTAAATCGTAAATATTAAATTCAACAAATAATAAATACAGATTTGAAAAAAATAAACAAAAATATTTGTTTATGTTGAACAAGAAAGAAAGAAATTTATAATGGTGTATTCTGAATGAATTTTACGTTATTTTAAGTCTTTTGGTAAGGCTCTGAATAAGTGGTTCAGGCGTTGCAGGCTTTACAACCTGAACAAGTGTAAAAATAAGATATTAGGAATTATGAGAATAGCACCAACTTAAAACCTCACCATCTCTTAGGCTTAATGATGCAACCGTATCTCTGCAGAAATTAGTCATGTTAGAAATAAAAGATATCAAATTACTCCTTAAGAATGTTGATAATAACTCTAGGTGCCCCATCATACTCACTAAAAAACATTTATAAACAGAGCATGAATGAAAATTATTTGGTTTGTTGAAGAATTCAAACGTGAATCAACATGAAATATCGGCTATGGGATGCACTATTTTATCATTTCACAGTTAACAGGTATAACATTTATCCAAAACAACCATGCTTTATAATTAAATACATTTTTAGAATACCTATGAGATAAAATATTTAATAAATCTATGTTATAGACACAAATTAAAATTATTCTATTGATTACAAAGAACACTAGAATGAAAAAGATTTCTAATTTTGTTTGAGAAAACTACTAGTTAAAAATTCGCATCAATTCGACATGCCAGTTTAAATTTATTAACGGAAATAGTTTTTTATTTTTTCAATTAGACATGGCGTGCTACGTTTAGTTTGAACTGCGCTCGCGCAAGAATAATTTATTGTATTTGAATTGGCGCGTGAAATGTGAATAACAAAAATCATTTATCGAAGAGATATTCTTGAGAAGGTAATTATTTCAATGATTAATTTTTATAATTTTTAGCTATCTTGCACTTTTAAAACTGATAAAAATAATATAACTTCCTTATTATTCTGCCTAACGTTTTTTTAATATTTAAACTTATAAAAATATACTTTAATTTTGTGTAAATTATATCTTTTACTGAGTCTATTTATGACTTGGAGAATTTTAATAACAGAGATATATATTTTTAAATCTTAAGTTCACTGTCTTATTATAAAAAACATTGAGCGTGCTCTAAGTTTCTAAATTATTCTTTATATAATTGTCAAATAAAATATAGAGAAAATGAGTTTAATCTTAGATAAGCTAAATCGTAATAACATCTTAATGACGGCATTAAATTTGCTTGAAAAAATAGAAATCTATATACAACATATAGAAATAGAAATCTCAGATACACACCAAAATTAGCTACGTTTTAAAAACTGTTCAAAAATTTATAAAGGAAAACAAGGTTGAGGAATAGAAGCACTGTATATTAAACAAAAACTGGATTGAAATTTTTCGAATGTAAGAAATTAAGTTCAAAGTCGAACAGATACTTTCGATATATGTTATTTTTTGCAAAATTCTATTTATCGTGTTGTCTAATTATATCTTATACAGACATATATCTCAATGTAACCCTAATTAGTTTTTTATTAACCAGAGATAATTTATTTTTTGAGTGTTGGATATAAATATTCGGTTTTCAGAAAACAAGAAAAATAAGTTTGATAGTTAAGTAAATTCAAAAAGTTTGATTGATAAAACACAAAATTCATTGTTATAGGACTAGCATAAACTAAAAATATTTGCAGTTTTTGACAGAATAACCATTACGTGAAAAATGAAGTTCAATATGTCAAAGTATTCAAACAAAGCTTTGAATAGTAAGTAATATTTTTTTATAATTGATTGCAGAAAATAAACATTTATCTATCCTTATGATTACACTTAAAATAATTATTAACAGAATAAATTTAAAAGTTATGTTAATATGATAAAATTTACCGGAAAATGTTTCAGATGTCATAACTCACATTACTCAAATGATATCGAAGACATAACTTAGATAATTTTATATAAGTTTTTTGAGATGTTTACTTACAAGCTAAAACAGAATATATCTTTAAACTATCCAAGAACAATTTTTAAAGACGATTTATAAACTTCTATCAGATATTAGCAGAGAATGTTTATGAATAAATATAAACAACTATCCTCAAAAATTCAAAATATTATATGATAAATTATTTTTAAAGGTATATTTAAAATTTTTATATCATATATTGCACACTTTTATATGATGATAAGGTATTCATCAAACTTATCCAGGCATACTTTAAAGTAGGTTTTAGTGTATTTTACCTAATTCGGTGTATCTCTGTCTATAAGGTTTTCATTTCGGTTCTTTTCTTATGGTAAAAATATGTGTCAGTTAATTTTAGATTCTTTGCTTTTATCATCTGGAATGTATGACTTTTTCTCTGTTACGTTATTTACATGAGAATCAAAAACGTCTCTTGTTATCGTTAAGACTAAAGATTATGGCTATCCATAAATAATCACAATAACTCAGAAAATTCGTGTTATTCTTGCCTCAAGTCGAGTGCTTACCAGCCCCATTAGAAAAGGGTTACATAATGCACAAGTTACAGTATACAGATCATGAAACTGAAGAAGACAAGCTCATATTTTGATCCTTGAAATTATCTAACATTTAAAATTTTCCTTCGCAAAAAGAACGTTATATTCAACATTAGAACTGTTTATTAAAATATATTGGTGGAATTTTAACAATGTACAATGTTTGAAAAAATGAAATTTAATTTTGATTTTTTAAATCACATAAACTGAAATATTCCATTATTAGGTTTAATGAACGAAATAAATTTATTTGCAGCTAATTTATAATATGAATAATCGCAATTATGGCATTGAATTATGAGACTGGAACTACCTCAATTTAACAATTTCCTTACAGGCGTATATGAAAATAATTAGAATGTTTTAGTTTTTTCCCTAGTTTTAAATTATTAAAATGAGTTGGTAATTGATGAGTTATTTTTCTTATTAATGTTGAAAAAGGTATTATTTAATTTTATTATGAAAGTTTTTTAATATTTTTTTGAAGGTATAAATCAGAATATTTTTGTAAATTTATCAATAATTTGAAAAACTAATCATGCGCAATTACGTGAACATCAATTTATTTACAGAAATTTTCAATTTCATGATTTTTTGAATTTTAATTTATCTATCATCTGTAATTTCTCCAGAAGAAAATAGAGTTAGAATGCAGACAAAGAGAAATAGATATAATCAATTATTTATTCTCCTCAATATGCCTCAGGCTCAACCAATCCATCATCAGAAGCTTCAAAAGTCAATCTCTTGAAATGAATTTCCATAATAGAGGAGTTAAAAATGGATAATTGGTCTTTATCATTTAAGTTTACAAGAATCAAAACCTTACTAAAATACAGTGTCTATCCTCTTAAATAGGAAAGTATATACAGAGGAAATTTTGAAAAAAGAATCTTCATTTCTAATTTATAGACCTATAGTTATAATTTTTATTCAAAAATGGTTTCCTAAACTTAAAAAATCATCCGTCTAAAGCAGATAGATTGCATATAAATAAAATTCGATACGATCTGACGAAACAACAGACGCACTCACATGAATCTAATAGAAATCAGGTTGGATCTACAGAAGTGTCAAATGAGTTTGATATAAAGATAAAACCTCAATTATTATCAGATATAAAAAAACAAGGAAAGCGGCATGGTGAGTATCCAGAAGTCCGGCTGCATCAAAATACTGATTCAACAAGCGAAGTTTTAATTGACAGAGATTTTAGTCATCTAAGTCGTTGGAGGAACTAGGATACCTTTTGTTAAAATCTTAAAAGATTTTGATCCAGAAGACATTTTCATTTATTTTATCTCAACTATTTCTGATAAACATGAAATTAGATTTTGTGGAAAGTGCTGATTGATCTCAGTAAAATAGGACATTCTGAAGTCGATGTGTTTCATAAGAACAATAAAAAAATAAATTTATAATGCCTATTAAACTGATTGACAACTTTAGAGTTCGGAGAAGCATTCCAATTTCATTCAAATAATATTAAAATAAATTTAATAATTCACAATACATACAAAATTTCAACATTACGTGATGGATCTCATGTCAAATTTAATGTCTTAAAACATTCGCGGTATATTTCTATTCATATAAACAGCTGCCAAACAGTATTTTCAAAAGACGTGAGGGCATGTATCCGTGCGGAGTATTGATTGATATTTCACACCTTGAAAAATTTAAGAATTTTATACTGCAATGGGATTAGTATTTTTAGATTTTTAATTTTGAAAACAAAGTAAAAGATAAAGTATTTGAAACATATAAAACAATGTGCGAGATATATAGATGAGAGTAATGAATTTATTCTTATTATTTTTAGATGTGGAAACCTGTCAAGTATATTAATTAAATATCATAACTTCATTTACTTGTATTTTAATTCCTTAATATTTTTCGTTAAGCTGAGTCTTAATGGATTTTGATAAAAACACGATGGTTTATTGTACATTTTATAGTTTTCACGGTATATAGTTGTCAACTTTTTTTTCCTGCCTATGTATCAGTATTTTAATGGTGATTAGTTGTTTAGGAATAATAAAATTATAAATAAAAATCATTAAAATTTACGTTTCAACTATAAATTGAATTAATGTCGGTTTCGACATTCAAAAGAATTTTATTGTTTATAATTTCGCGGATGATATATCTACATTTTTTTAATTATGAATATTAAGTAGTGAGGCAACACTTTTAAAAAATATTTACTTCTGCAAACTATATTTTTCATATTTTGATTTTTGTATGCTTTCAAATATTTGTTTTAAGAAAATTTAACTAATTTAATAATTTTAATCTCAAGGTTCGAAAAACATTAAAAATTTTGCAAACATAGGCTTCAATATTTGAATCTAGTCATTACTTTGTTTATATTTTCTTTGGAAATAAGCGTGAAATATATGATTTGATTTGGTGATATATTTTAACTCCAACTTTTGAGACAAAAATATGTGATAATAAAATTTCAGTTTTGACTATTTTTCACGATGAATAGTCTTAATCTAGGTCTTTTATATTAAAGTCATTGATACAATAATGCATTTTTAAAATATCAAACCTTGCATAATTTAAAGGTGCGCTTAAAAACTTCGACATTGTTATTCTAGTCATATCAATAAAAATATCTTTTATTATTTGTTGTTTATACGATTCATGAAATCTGAGTATTATTCAAAAGAAAATCTAAAGTCAAATGTTACCATTTTTGGTGTGCAGAAGTGCGTTATTTTAAAACCTTTAATTTATTATACATCTGAGAATTAGGGATAAAAATATCAAATAATGCGAATGGTTGGTGACATGTTTTTTGACACTTTCATTTTTATACCACGTAAAAATACTAAATATAACAATTTAAACTTGAATAATTCGTGCTCAGATATTTGGTACCAACGAAAAATAGAAGAATACGATCGAGAAGATCAGATATCTCAAATTCTTAAAAATATTTCAAAAATTGAAAAGTAAATCAATGTTTGCATGATAAATAATTATACCTCCGTTACAATCAGATTCCTATTTAACCTTCTTGATATTAATTTTTGCAGAGACGTAACATTTTGACAATAATCAAACATATAAAAAAATATATGCATACTGATGGTAATCTAATTATTAAAAAGCAAAAATAAAGAAATTAAAAACACAATTCAATGTAAAAATTAGAAATCGTCATCTGATTATTTTAACATGACACTATATGACTGCTGCAGGACTCTGCTCATACATGCAAATGTATTATCGAATAAATTGAAAATTGTAACTTTTTATAAAACTATAATTTATTGGATGTTTCTCAAATTTATATTTGTGATGAAGGCATTTTCTGTTTCTTGTGGATTTTTTACGACTTATTAACATTGAGTGGATCTTAATGTGATGAAGATATTTATTTGTTATGAAATTGATATAGATACAATTTTTAAAAGTGCTATTTAAGATATTATATCAATAGAATCCTACGATTTACTTGATAGTCTATTTTTTGCATTTTTCTCTGTGTTTTGTCAGATCCATTTACTTTTAGATTTTTCACGATAAAGATTTCTTTTAATTTTATTTAATTGGATAGTATGAGAATTAACCTTATCTTTGACATGTGGAAACTATGATTTCGCCAAACCTAGAGAATAGAATTCATCCAGCCTCCTCCCTCTTTTAAATGTCAAATTAATTCAGTGATTAATATTGAAAAAAAGTTGATAAAATTCACCAAGTATTTTCAGATTCGTCATCAAATGAAAGTATATGTGAATTTATTACTCTTGAAAATAATTTGAAGAGATCAAAATATTCAAATCTTTTATAATTTACCATATTTATGAATACATTTTTATTCATACCGAATTTTATGATTATTATTTCTAATCTTAAGTTAAATTATTTTGATTTTCAAACGAAAATCTTTCGTATTGAATAAAATATTTTAAACAAGAAAAAACAATTTAAACTTGTTAAAAATTATCAATTATTATTTGATTTTTTTTTGAAATTCAGCTTTTTAAAAATAGTTAAATATAATTTAAAAGATTTTATAAAGATATGTAAGAGCATGTAGTTTACATTCTAAGAAAGCTATCTTTTCCATTACAATATTCTTCTTTGTTCTTAACCAGTGTGTTAATTTTATAAGATCTTTCATTCATTAGTTTAAAATTGAGTGTATTGTGGTAACTTTTTGAAGTCGGCTGTAAAAAATTATCTTTATTTTTAAGTAACCGGTATTGCTTATAATCGTTTGTAATAAAAGTGTAACTATGCTGGATCAAAAATTATATTCAACTTATTTCAAATTTTTGGAAAAATTGACCACTTTTTACTGACGAAACATTACCAAGAATAAAAAATGTAATATAAATTTATTTCACGCGACAAACTTACATTTATCTCACGAATTCGATATAACCTTGGTTATAATTGTTCTCACTCTCTAGCACACATAGGGAGTATGACAAATTAAGATTCAAAGGGCTCTAGACTACATATTGTTTGTTTTTCATTTATAATAGAATGATCCTGATACTAATTTAAATATGAGTCTTTCTTCTCTATATTCGTAACATTTTTAGCAAAAGGGTATTTACCCAATAATTTTCAATTAATATTTTAGAGTTCTTCATCATTTTGACATAATCGCGAAATGAACAGTGAATTCCGTTTTTTATATTATATATATTATGACAATACATCAACGTTTTATATTTTAATCAATGTCATCTGTTAAACTTTATGCTCGTTTTGATATCAAAAAGAAGTATGAGTTATTTCTTAAAAATATTTAATGGCGCTGATACGGTAGTTGATAGAATTTCAAATTTTAGGTACGTGCCGTACCGATTTAAGTAGTCTTTAAATTTCACAAACAACCAATTTTCTTCTTACCTCTCTGAAAATATTTTTTCATGGCTTATTTTTCGAACAATTATCGCAGAGCTTGAGATATATAAAATACCATTTCCTTTGTCTTGAAATATAAAATGATATTTTCTTATTTATAAGACAATGAATTTCGCTAAAATTTAAACATGTTCAAACTGTAAACTACATATAAAATTAGAAATGAAAAGGGGTTTATTTTTTAGAATATGTTAATTTGATTAATTTTTGATTTCGATACGCTTAAGTATAAACGTTCTCGCTCAAAATTTATATTTTACAATCGATTAACTATATTATTTGATATTTCTATGAATTTCTGATCAAATTGAACATAAGTGAGTATTTGATCGAGTTTGGAAATAAGATCTTAATTGATATCATAAATAACTGTTCATATTCTGATAAATTTGTATTTTTGAAATTTTGTACATCTTCAATTATTTTGGTATTTCCTGAAATTCGTTCTCCAGCCTTGTCAAATTAAGACAGATATCATGTTTACATTCCAATGATAATGCGAAAAAACTATTTTAGGAAGCCTTTAAAATAGCAAATCTAATTTATGTTGTTTTTATTCTTTCAAATTTAAATATATAAGAATGTGGAAATGTTTTTGTGCGTCAACATTCAATACATGTTTTAAATTCATAAAGTAACATATAATACAAAATATATAAAACAGATGGAAATTATATATCACATCAGCCAGAGCTCGCCTTTTTGAAATAGGAACGAGTAAGTATACCTCGAAAATAAAGCCATGAATCTAAAATCGATCTGCTTGATAATTGGGTTATTTAATTTAGTTTCTTTTATAATTTTTTCAGCATTATAAACCAATTTTTTTTGAGTTATATATATTTGAGAAAGAGCTTTTTCACCAGATATAAATTAACTAAATATCTAGTGAAATACTTATGTCATCAAATTTGTGCGATACGATAGATTAGTAATGATTTTATTTACTTTAACGATACCTCATTCATAGTTTGGTTTAATTCAATAAATTTGTCAAATATTTGCAAATAAACATATCATATAAACCAATTACTTTCTACATATCATCAAAATTATAATTTTGTCACAAGAACTCTGCAGTAGATTTCAGATATATCTACGTTCATAGTGTAAGCCACTTACTTTTAGAGACCAGATGAACTTTAAAACTAATTTTTCAATATTGTGGTTGTTTCCTGCCCACCATACACAATATGTTAAGAGAAATTTAATTTTTAAATTTCTGGGCATCATTAGTGTTATATGTACATGACAATTTATGATATATTAAGCATTTTGAAAATTAGAAAACTAAAAATTTTAATTCTGTCGTAGATGGATACTTTTCACTTATGTTGAAAAATAGAATAATTGTGTGATCAATGTTATTATTTTGGAGTCCAAATTAAAAATATTAAATAATATGAGCTCTTTTCGAGTTTGACTGAAGAAGTTGTTTTGATATATTATAGATTTGTTCTTATTATTTTTATGTAACTATTCTCGTGGTTAGTCTGTGTAGATGTAGTAGTTAAGACAGTTTTAGAGTTATAAATTTTTAATTTCATGTGAAAATTATTGTAGTTGATTATAAGTTCCCAACCCACTCGTCGTGCTGATGAGTTTTGCGGAATTTTTCTTTTCAACCCATAAATTGTTTCTATATTTTATGATCATATTTTAATTGAAATTCCTTAATCGTCAAATAGATGATGTACTTGAGGAATTCGTAAAGGGTATGAGATATTTATCAATTTTGAAATGAATAGGTTTATTCTTAGTGAGAAGATATACTTTTAAATCATTTGAAAAATGTGTACCTTTCTAGTTCCTTTTTGTGTTAATCTGTACCATGGTTTACATTACTGCATAAGTTCTTGAAACGTAAAAAGATGAGGCACTTCAATAATTACTTTATTGACTTCAAAAATTCAATGACTTTTAATTTATTGATTGTGTTGTCTCTGGATAAATGGGTGCCTTTAATCATCTATAAGGATTATCAAAATATTAAATACTCATGCTTAAAATTTATATTTTGTATTTTTTGAGTTTAAGCATGCTCAAACCGATTAGGAACATACAATAAATGATTGGTCCTACGTTTCATTTCATGTTTAAAATTATTTCGTTCAAAACCAGACATTAACTATTCTTGCTGTAAACTATATATCATCCATTGTTCTATCGAAATGAAGGGATGCTGAAAAAACACTAAAAGTTAAAAGAGAATAAATAACATAAATATTCAAATTTTTCTTTATTTCTCAAAGTTTTTTATCACATTTATCATCATATATTTTTGGAATTTAGCCTCTAAAATCATGGGAAAATAAATTTACTTAGATCATTACTTTGATGGTTTTTAAATATAGGTAATTATCTGTGATTTAATTTTATATGTAAGTTGATTATGTCTTTAAAGACACTGCTATTTCTCGTGTTCTATCCGATTCAATGAAGTTCTCAGTCAATTTTGACAATTCGATATTTTTGGTTGTGTTGTCGACATTTTTAATGATTCTCCAATAACAAATCTTTATGTACCCATTTTATTCTTTGGATTTGAGACAGAAAGTACCAATCGTGACCCATGAATAATTGTTTTGCCATATTAATAGACTCGTATATTCGCAAGGCGGATGGTTATTCATCCATAATTGATGTCGAAAATTGAGTTGTATATTATAAGTTGACTTATTCTTTTTCGACTTTGATTAACTTCTGTAATTTTATGATAAATTCATAAAAGAGTTCATCCATATTTGTGATTTTCATTCTCAACCACCAAAATAATTAAGTGTTTTAATATCCTAGAATTCTGTTCACCATTTATTATTAGCATGACACCATTTATGAATTTTTGATTTTATTAGTTTTAAAATATGTTTGAATTATTTTCGGTCCATAACAATCTTCTCTATTTGTGTTGATAAGATTAAAACTTTTGCTCAGTCTTTCACCTCCATTTTAACGTTCATTTGTTTATTTGGACAATTAAATTTTGTACTTTTCTGTTTAACCTCATATTTTTCAATTTATCATTAATATTTCCTAAATTGCTATTTCTACAATCAAAAACAACCTATAAAACGGGTCTGATAAGAAAGTTGTCAAAAGTGTTTTATAAAATAATTTAATTTCGAATTTAGGAAATATTTGCAGTAAAATTTCATTGTACTTTCACCTATCATGTTGAAGATTGTTTTAAATGCCAAACTCTATTTGTGCATTTCGAGAATTTAAACTCATTATTCAATTTATTCATTCATTTGAAATTTATTTACAAATGTGATTTTCAAAACCAAACAATTGGTCTAAACATTTTCACCATGATATAGTTTAATTTATCAGATGTGTAACGTTACGAATAACATTTTTATCGAAACATATAATAATTTTAAATGAATCACAGCGAATATTTTAAAGATGAATATGTCTTCTTGGTTTAAAAATGATCAATTTAATAATTTATCAAAACACGATAGTAAAAAATATTATATTTTAAAATTCGTGAGATTAATCAAGAACGTAAATTTTAAACTACTTCTGTTTTATCCTTTTTGGCATAGCAGAGAAAACAACAAAACCAGTGACCGTGAAAGCGTCTTTTCTATACTTGTATTTGGTAACAACAGGGTTTTGTCTGTCAAAAGGAAGTAGAGATTGAACTAATCTTGCTAATAGAGACGTTATGAAGATTCTTGTTTTGGTTATTGAGTGTTTTAAATATACTTCATGTCTGTGGCGTCTTTAAAATCTATAGTTCAAAATGCAACTCGTTTTGAGTGAAATTTTCACTCAGTCTTTAAAAAAGTTTGAATAGACGTTATATAAAATCTTCAAAGTTGCCAATAACGAAAACAGTTCAATTTCCTCTTGGTATTGAAAAGGAACTTATAATACATCGTAAATTTCTCCAAAGATCAGATAAATGTCAGGAAAATATTTCAGTTACTTTAAAATGATCTTTGAAGGATTTATAAATTTTTCTTCAGTGCTTACCATCTGAAAGTCGCAGTTTTAATGAATACGAGTTCGTCGCTAGTTATGGTTGCAACGGTTTGAGTCATCTGAATCAACTTTGTCTAGATTTATATACCGATAAAAATCATTCTATCCATTAGCCAGAAAATGTGATTGAAGCAAAAGTGATTTTATTTTACCATTTATAGAACAAATATACACGAAACTTGCTGTATCTGTATGTTCATCTTTTACCTCGAATGAATATTATACCCACCCATTCGCCTCCAACGTCCATGGTTCAAAATAGAACCCTGATGTTTTGTGAAACTCTTCATTTTATATAGTTTTCTGCAATCCAAATTAAACAATCATTTAGCTTTATCGGATACGACCTTCCGCTTTTTTTCACGTCGTATGGAATTTCACGTGGAAGGTCATCAGCCAACGTTGATAAGATATCTTTTGATTGCTCACGTTATACTCCATTTCATTCCATCATTGATTTTAATACTTAACTCTGTATTTTGATGTTTATTTTCAGAAATATACTGGTATGTTTCTTCGACTATTTTTTAATAAATATACTTGCCTCATGAGTCTTTTCATAATAGAAGAAAGGTCTGCTTCTGACAGTTTAGACCATATTTTTATTATTTTATTGGGTAATGGTTCAATTTTAGAATAAAATAAGGATCTTATGACTTCCGATTTGAAAATATAACTAATTATTCTACTGCTTCACTTTCGACGTCACAACATACCTTGTATCGTGATATTGAAACATTTTCTATCACAGAAAAATAATAAAAGATAAAACATAACACAACGTTAGAAATCAAAAATATCTTATATTCTTTCTATTCCCAAAGATACATGTGTTAATATACGTGTGTCGATTTTAAATTTATAAATCGGTTTATTTTCAAAATAAGGATGAGTGAAATCGCTCCAATCGTTAAAAAGGTATTTCAGTGTACACATCTTCAGGAGATTTGTTCGTGAACACCAAACAAATTCATTGATTCCACACCTATTAGAACCCTGTTTAAGGCATCTATAATCTTAGATAACGTATGAGTAGTTCTCCACATATAAGATTAATGGTACATTTAAGAATTTAGGCAGGTCAATAAATGAAGTAAAATCAGTATTTTTATGATTATAAAAATCATTAATAACAGAAAATAAACCATGAGAATATTTATTCGAAAAATATATCATAATTAGTTCAAACTATTTTTGACTGAATAATGATAAAAAATAATGAAGATTCACCAAATATGAAAATTATATAAAATCCCAGATTTTTTCCTTCAATCATACCAAACAATAAAGATATTTAGGAAGGAGTGTAAGGTAAAATGGGTGTACTTATGATTAATTAGCAGAATTTTGGTTTCAACAATTATTCGATGAATAAAAAAAAATTACCTTATAGTATTAAAATGGTTAAGAAACTCGATTATACCATCCAATATATCCTCAATTCAAAATAAAGATATATTGTAAAAAATTATAACAAGTTTTAAACTATCTAGTGTTGTCTTAAATATTGTTTAACTCGATAAAACGAGATACTGCCTTCGTTAAATCTAGGCTCAATCGTATAAATAACCATTTATCGATAATCTTCAATCAAACGTTTCAACATATTCACATGAATATTCAAATGTATATTTTAAAATAAATGTCTGCTTAATGCTATAAACAGTTTGCCTTCAAAGTTTGTTGAATATTTTTTGTTTATTCCCGATGTTTGCCAACTTGTTGAGAAGGCTCTTAAATATAATTCATGAATAATAAATTTAAAATAATTTCTATTTTATTTCAGGTGCCTTGATGTTTAACTTTATCTGATTGAGCAGGATATATGAAAACCTCAAAGGAAGTTGTAATTATCCCTTTAATGTGTTTTTACAGAACAAAAAATAAAAAATTTACTTGTTAAATATTACACATTTTTGACATTTTTGATCATTTTTGAATTATCCTTTGACTGGACAACCGATATGAAGGGTTAATTTCATATTATTTAATACCGAAAAATGTTTTGATATTTTGTATTTAAATCTCAATTAGTTCTTACCAAGAACGAGAAAACTAGATTAGGTTGAAAGAGAACTAAAAATAGAAAATTCAGCTTTTTTCTCTTTGCACGGCAAGCATGTCGTGTTATTTGAAATTACAGAGATTTAACCTTTTTCATGTTTTTAAGAACTTAAAACCACTGCTAGGTTTATTAGGATGTCGAACTCAATTACATTCTTACTTTTCTTTATTTATGAACTTATACACTCAACAATGATACCTGAGGTTTTGAGTTAATTCTTACAAATATTCTGTTTGTATTGAGGAACGTTTAAACGTTTGTTTTGGGGAGTGTTACTTTTTTATATTGATTGATTTTAAAATTTATATGGATGATGAATTTTTACTCTAATTCTTGATTAGGTTTTATATTTTTTCAAATTTTTCAATTTATGAAATATTCGAATTTTTACCCATTTTATTCTTTTTAAAATAAAACAACAATTTATTATCATATGTAAATGAGATTTAACTTGACTTCATAAGTTATTGAATTTTATGATAAACTGAAAATCATAATATTCGTAAATTAATAAAATAAATATGATCAATCAACATAATACAAAAATAACTTACACAGTTAAATAAATAACAAGATTAAAAACAGATTAAAAATTTATAATGAATACAATATATCAGTATATTCGTATGTATTAGCCGTCTGAGTGAACAGGAATTATTTAAAGAAACCATCATATACGCAGACGCGCGAGCATAATCAGATGATGTTTTTCAACCATAACGCGCATCAGTGGAATATTAATAATTAAAAATAAAAAATCGTACTTTATTCAAATATTTGTAAAGAAATCATCAAATCAATTTAAATCGAAGGTTTACTTGCGATTCAAATCCTTCTAAATCTATCATTTGAAGTATTTAAAATAATCGTTGTAAATTTTAAACTCAACTCGATTACTATAATGGATGAGTAAAAAAATCTTTATTTCAGTGGTGAAATCATTTGAAATCAAATCCTTTTTGAGGTAACAGTTGAATTGGGTTGAGAAAAGATTCGTTGAATATCTAGATTCGAAGATATACATTTTTAAAGAATATATCTATTATTTGTTGAATAGAGGCACTTTTATGAAATGTGGTTTATCAACGTTTCTTCTGTTCATGCATTATATTTTGATGCCAATTTGTTCAACCATAAATCTCTCCATATATTGCGAAACACAATTCTATATATAAACGTGGTTAGACTGCAAGTTTAAAACATTTTTAAATTCTGATGGTTAAACTGATATGAATTTTATTTATATTTTAACACTATAAGTAAAACATGTTACATCTTGATATTCGACTTTGGGGACGAAAATCGGAGACAATTCAGTTTTTGCTAATTTAAAATCTTTAAACGCATTTTTCTGAAATATTCGTCAATGAATAAAAATCAAAATATCTACTTCTTAAGAATTCATAAAAGCCACAGCATATTCCATATCATATAACTCAATTGATATCTGAATCATTCTCAGGTATTAAACTTGTTGATTTAATATAATGGAAATTTTAATGTTCGATAAACTGTGATTTCAATGAAACCGAAATATTAAAATTTATGTAGAAATTACCTCATATGTAAGGTATAGATTTTCATCAAAGAAACATGTTTCTTAAAATGAATAAAATCAGTTTAATATTTTTCTTGATTTCTGAAAAATGAAATTCGAGAAAATAAGATATTACACTTGATAATGTTGTTCTTTTAAAATCTCAAATAAAAACCATTATTGACGTGTTTTAAAACTCAGGTTTTTTCCTTCTGGCATTTTTTACTTATATTCCAATTATTTTGTTAACTTAAAATTCACTGATGTTCATAAAGCGCATGAAATATATTAAAATTTGTAATAAAGAACGTCACTATTGACGATAAATGGATTTTTGAGACCATCCCTGTGATGGTTAAAGAATCCATCATATACGCGAATAGTCGAATAAATCAGATGATTTTTCAAATTTAAGCAAATCCGAATAATAAATTAAAAATAAATCATCATATCATCTAAATATTTGTAAAATCATCATTAAATCTATTTTAATTTCGAAGGTTTTATGTAACATTGATCCTTCATAAATCTAAATTTGAAGTATAAAGTATGCGTTCTAAAATTTAAAACTTCAACTCGATAACTATAATAGTAAACAAAATTTTTAATTAAGATTCTGGGAAATCATTTTGAAATCATAGTTTTGACGTATCGTTGATTGTGATTTGAAATTGACAAATATAGATTCGATTTAATTATTTATGAGAGATAGGGCTTAACATTTAAAAATGAAACTATTTGTATCATAGTCTATTGAAAAGATTTTTGAGATGAAGGTGTTCAATGTTTTTCGTGTTCTAATTTTTAGCATAATTTTTACCAATTTGTGTGGTAAATTAAAATCTTACTTTGCCAGATCACCTGGTTTATATCTTAGTGGTGAGATTCAGATTAAAAAATTTTAAATTTGATTGAAAAGATGATATGAATTTTATTAATATTTTAAAACTTACGTAAATATATATACATCTTGATGTTCGACTTTGGTTGAAAAAAATCAACAGGAAAACTTTGTTTTTATATTCAATATTTAACCTTACTCAAAAAATATTGATTCTTCAAAATTTAACTAAAATAACATCTTTCATATTGTTTTAAATTGGTATTATCGTGGAATATATTGATTTAACTTTGGTGATTAAATATTATCATTAAATATCAACACAGTCTTGATATTTTATTTCTATCCCTGGGATAACAATAAAATCAAAATTAAGTTATAAGTTGCGAAATTAAACCATCGATTTGGTATTATGGTTTATTTTTATAACCTAAACCGAAGCATGAATATATTTAAAATTGATTCATGTATTAATAGTTATCTTTATTTCTGAAAGTTTGATATAGAAAAATAAGAATGTAATTATCACTTGGATAGCGATTCAGGTTCGTACTCACAAATTCATTTGTTAAATGTTCAAACAGCTTTTTACGTGTTTTAAAACTGCGAAGAGATTTATCACCTGGCAGCATTTTTCAAAATAGTTTTCCGCAATCGTATGTACTTAGGCGTTCACCGTCAAAAGCCGAGAATTAGTAAAATTTGAAATAAAGAACGTCACTTCTAAATAATCTTTGAGAATCTGCGATCGTGCAATTACAGACGTAAAACCAAAGCTGCGATATAATAGTTCACAATGTCGTGGATTAAATCGTTGAGACGTAACCCGTTTGTAAAGTTTCATTTTATCGCATAGTTTGGTTTAAATTTAAGATTAGGTTCACTTTTTTAGATATTTTCTCAATCGAAATATTATATTAATTTGACTTGTTCGAAAAAGATCAATGTGATTTAATCTATAACAATCACGTGTTCAAGATTTTGCTATGGTAAAAGGCTCTTTATAGAATTATATGTAGGAGGACTTAAGCCAGAAGAATAAAATAAAATTCATTTTTCTAATCTACTTAACGAGATGCATATTAGAGCTAAAGAAATTCCATTTTAGTCATTTATATCTTTCGATTACTTTTGATGAAGTCGTTTCTCTGAAACCACCAATGTTGATAATTTCCAGATTAAATATAAAATGACATAAGCTCCATTTATTGATGTTATATCATTATTTGCGCCATTACGCCTTTCAATTTGACCATGATTAAGTTATAAATTTGTCGAGAATGAAAGGCTTTGTTCAATATATTCAAAGTTAAGCTGAACTTATTTTGACTGAAAATAACGTCTTTGACTGCTTCACATATAGTCGCCCTGGGTAGTAAAAATATAACATCAACTTACATTTTTATATATTGGTCAAAAATCAGTTATGTAAGAACCTCAAAATGAGCGTAAAATTATTTACCAGCATAAATTTGAGAAAGAAACATTAACAGAATAATATGCAATATGTTTTGTCAGCCTCTTGGTTCACTTAGTGCAATTAGCATCAGTAACAAACATTATATCTTTCAGATCTATGTTACTAAGTGGTATTTTCGAATTAAATATCAAGCCACGATTTTGATATTTTTATTTTTCATTTAAGTTACAGTCAATTCTAGAGAACTTTTTATAAGAGAGTTGATAGAGTGGTTATGGTTAGACAGATGATAAAGTCATACTAAGCTCACTCTCTTTCAATTTTTAACTCTATGGTATTCGGTAATGGCTCAAACTTCTGATATGAAGAGTCAGATGGTTAATTATCACTTAGATAGCGATTCAGGTGAACGTACACACTTAACTTCATTTGTTAAATGTTCAAACAGCTTTAACTACTGAACTGCGAAGAGATTTAACCTGGCAGATTTTTCAACGGATAGTTTTCCGCAATCGTATGTACTTTAGGCGTTGAGGAAAGTCAAAACCGAGAATTAGTATTTGAAAAATCGTAACTTCTAAAAATTATTCGTCGAGAGAACAAGTCGTACATTAAAATAAAGATGTAAAAACTATTATTTCTGATGGGAGATTTAACTTAGTAATTCTGTGGTTTAGTTTCATTAAGATTTATGTTTTGTCATTTTTCGCAGAGAATATTTTTGTACATCTGACTTGTTCAAAGATTTCAAGCCTTCTTTATAAGCTAATTCACGTTTTTTAACACGAAAAGAAACATATAAATAGTTCAATTCATTGACTTCAAAAAATATTAATCTTCAATAATTCTTACTTTTTCATGGGTAAAATCCTCCACTATAATCAATACGGTTGAGTTACTAGACCAGAATGGATAAATCGTCGAAACCTGTTTTGAGAAGGACTTTTATTACTTGATTAGACTTAAACCGCCACTTTTCCTTTGATGTCAAGGAATTTTCTCCTCACTAAAACTATTCATTTCATCGAAATAATATTCATTATTGCTATGTATGAAAACAATAATGATAACGACTAAATACGATTCATAACGATTAATATATACATCAGACCTCCATCGTTATGTTTGCGCGTTCCCAGATCTTTCTGCTAAACGGCTTGACCGTCTTATAGGGCCTGTATTTTCAAATGATTCATCCCCGGAAGGTATATAGCTGACATCTGTTTGTTCTCTGTCAGAGATAGACTCTTCTTCTTCATGAAAGATTGACGCGTTTGTTTCTAGACTGACTCTGTAAGGACAAGACAAATCCTTTATTATTAAGGGAGGAATTTTTATTTCTTCATGTTCCTGTATTTTCCTTATCGATTTTAAAATTTGATCAGGGTGTCTTTTAATCGTACAAAAAGCGGTTTTTACAAGATAGTGTAGCTGTCCCAAACCTTTCGATATTGTTCCTTCAATCCATTTTCCTTCTTTCCATAAACCCAAGCAGAACCATCTCATTTTCTTTAAACTTAGAGAGATAACTACCTATGGTCCGTCAGGGAATTTAAGTTATTCCATCCATGATCTTTAAAGTCGTCCAAACATTAATAAAGCTGGTGTCTGTTTGTTGTACTATGGAACGCTATATCTGTAACTTAGCAATAATTTCATAAGTTGAGGATGAATGTCATTGCTTGTAATTTTCCTAGTGATCCTTTAGGTTTGGAGTTTTCCGCTAGACCGTTGGTTTAGAGGTAATACTATGCTGATGTTACATGGTCAATATTGTTCACCTTTGCATAATCTTTAAATATTCGAGAGGTAAATTGAGGACCGTTTTCTCACACAATTTTCTTTTGTATTCTCAACCTGCTAAACATCTCAGAGAGCCCTTTCGTTGTTTGTTCTACCGACTTCATATCCATGATGATAGCTTCTGGCAATTTTGAAAAGTCATCAATCATTATCAAAATCATTTTGCCAGCGAGTGGACCCAAAAAGTCGACGTGTACTCGTTCAATGGGAAATGATGTTGCTGGCCACTTAATTTTTACCTATTTTCTGGGAAATTTACGTTTCTCTAATTGACCATTCGCACAGCTTGATATCATATTTTCGATATCCTAGTCCATACCTGGCCACCTTTGGTACGTTCGAGCTATTGATTTAGTTTTTATAATTCTAAGGTGACCTTCATGCATTCGATTAAGAAACATTATTTTTAATTTTTCAGGGATTACAAGTTTTTTTTGCATGACGATGGTTCCATCTGAGGTTGACAGCCCGTCTCTTCTTCGGTAAGAAGCTTGAATATTCTGACCAAATTTCCTATTCGGCCAACCATTAATGATAAAATCATAAACTTTGTTCAGTGTATGGTCATTTTGTGTTTCTTCTCTAAGAGTTTCCCACTTTACGCAAGATATGTTGTTCTTAATGTGATTTATAGTCTCAACTTCCGCGCAATCATTTATTATATCTCTGTTGATAGGCTGCCTGGACAAAGCGTCGGCTATAATGTTGGATTTATCATCTCTGTAAAAAATTTTCAAAGTTCATTCCGGACTCAATTCTTTTATCCAATCACAGCCCATTAGGTCTTTTGCTATTATCACAGACATATAGTTTCAGATTTGTTTTAAACCATTCAAGGTTACTTTCACCTTGCCCGCTCTGAGAGGGAAAATTATATGGCCACTATAGCTTCGGAATCTCTCTGTAGTTTGTTTAAGAAGTGCCTTAGTTCGTTCGAAATCACTCAGTTTCAGGATTGTAACCGGTGAGCCTGTATCAATTTCGAGTTTTATGGGGACATTATTAATCTGAACAGAATAATAGGATAGAGAAACATTATTAATTGTATTATTGATTTCGTTTATTACTGACCCTCTTTCCGATTCCGTTGATTTGCAAACAGCTTTGATATGGCCCACCTTTTCCACATGAATGACATTTTGCTCTCTTGAAAAAGCATCCTTCATCTGTGTGATTTCATTTCTATCAGTGCTTGCAATGTCGTGGCCTTTGATTTTGGGGCTTTAATTTCTTGTCCTCGTTTACCGTGACAGCACTCTTCATATTTAGAGCTTCTTTTGCGGCTAATTCGATTTGAACTGCCTTTTCGACTGCCGTTTTGAAATCAAGTTTTCTTTCCACCAATAAACTCGGTCTTATGTTTTTAAAATGATCGTACAGCCCATGAAAAAATTTGTCTCGGGGTGCGTTATCTTAAAATAATCTAAAATGGCATTTTTCACTTGCCTTTGGAGACATAATGCAAAACCTTGAAGGGTTCCTCTTCATTTTGGCTGATATTCATTAAGTTATATCTCTCAGAGATAACCAAGGTTTTCGTGGCGAAATATCCGTCGAGAAATATTTTAATCTTAGAACTATCGATCGTAGCCAAACTTCCACCATTTATCATTATTTTAATAACGCAATAGGTTTTATAACCAACGACTCAAAACAACAGATCAGTCATATTCTTCTTTTCAATTTTATTAATTCTGGTTAATATTTCAAATATTTCCAAATATTCATTCCCGTCACTTTCTAAATCAAATTCTTCGAATTTTTAAAGCATTTTAACAACTCGTCGCCTATTGCTATGTATGAATCAATAATGATTACGACTAAATACGGTTTTTTTCGATTGATATATACATTACAGTCACTGTAAATTTTACCAAACAAAACCAATTTCCGCCTTTAAAACAAACAATTTTAAACTTGCACAATCTAAACTTACCCTTATCACTTTTAAAAAGTAATTTTGGTCCAAAGTTTCCCTCTTAACGTTCTCCTCCACATAATAAAACACAGTTCAATTCAAAAGGTGAACTAATCACTGTCTCTTAACTATTCTTCCCTTCGCTAATAAAAAGACGTTGCTAGTTTTGGTGTTCTAATATCTGGCTGCAAACAAGGAGTAAAGAACAAAGTATTCTCGATACTAAACCTACTCTCTGGAAAACCAAGTTATTGATACCCAGCTACTTACACAAGAACGGAGGCCTCCGAAGAGTAGGTGAACATTTAAGTTAGTGCGAGTACCATTCGGCACAAGATAGAAGAAGATATCAAGAATTGTATGAACAAGGATGTCTAACAGCTAAAACCAAGTAATTAGGGCCTCCCATACGAATTTATATACATTTAACAATTTATTCGACATACCTCCAAGCGTGTTAAACTCTTGCGCGTTCAACAAAATAACCTTTTTACACTTCTTCCATTGATATCGATTTTATTCTGACTATATTCTTTCCTCTCGAACATTCATTTTTGAGAAAGTCATTATATTTTAGAGGACAAATTTTTTGACTTTATTGTGTTACAAATATTTTAACTAGGAATTAACACCTTTTCGCACCAAAATAAAATGGCTTCATTTCTGTTAAATATCTGACTAAAAATTTTAAGTCTCGAAAAACAGTATAAATGGGTTTAAATCTTAATGAATTCTCGAATTCCAAAATAAAACAATGGCGTTATTTCATAAAAACTATTCACGCATGTCCCAATTATTTTATCACAAATTTTAAATCTCTTAAATTATAGATTCAAATTAAATCTAAAAATTTATAAACCGTTAAAAAATAAATAAGTTACATTTTTAACATGGTATTAAAATTAGTAATGAATCTGCATTTTTAGAATTTTAAATTTCAGGTTAATCTAAAACAATATGATAAAAAATTATTTAACTATCTTTAACTTCCGATATCATTCATTAAAATAACTAAGAAAAGTGAAATGTATTTGAATTAAAATTAAATTTATTTGTCATGCATGGATGAGACAAACCTATCCGGACATTTTAAGAAGGAAGTTTACGTTTTTCACTAAATCTATTGCTCACTAGGTTCCACAGTTTGAGCTTTACTCCCTTTTAACCACCTTTTCCTCGTGTAAACACTAGGTGTAGGGTATTTAGGAACTCTAACCCTTAAAACATCATCGTCTCCTTCAACAAAGGAAACAGTACCTTTACGGAGTAGTTAGATGAGATGAACATTCATTAACTCTAAATTATCTAAGAGAATTTCTTATTATTTACATTTGTTAGGGATGAGTGTTGCATTGATAATATCACACGAGCTGTAATTTTATGCTTTTATTTGAAGAAAAGTATTTTTTCATGAAAATGTTCGTTTCGTAGATGGTTAGTCAAAAAAATTCATTCAGTTAGTGAATTTAAACTTATCACATAGATGGAGAGTTAAGGCATGTTAACACGTGCAACTTCTAAATATAAATTAGTGAAATTTAGGAAGAAAATTTTTAAACAAACAAAATTAAATTAATACAGTTTTAAAAAATTTAAAAGTGAACACTACTTTGACGACTGAGCATTATCCACATCTTAACTGATATCAGCGGAAAAATTCTTTCAACTTCTCATGAAATGTTAAAATTAACTTATAAGGTGAATTTTCAGAAGGTGAGACGTGTTTGCATTTCTCTTGTTCCAACCCATCTGATCCCTCTTTGGTTGAGTAAGGGCTCGCTATCGCACACCAGCCACTATCTTTTTGATAGATTGGTTTTGGCTTTTTCACAATCTTGGATTTCAAAGATGTTAATTTTATTCCATTTTTTTTCTTGTAAGCTATATTTTTAAACGGTTAATGAGTGATCTGAACCTGTACCTTAAACCCAAATCTTGAGCTTTGAGAGTTACGCCTTTTTGAGATCCTTGTGGAATCCCTTTCGTTTTTGATTGCTTTCCTAACACGAGAGATAATTCTTTTGAAAACGTTAACAGCCATATCTTTTGAACGTAAAGTATATTGTGAATAGCTTTCGGGTATCGTCATGTATGAAGTAGTAAAAGTGTAAATTTTTATGGTTGATGGGTTTTCAAATTTAAAATCCTCAAAATCTCAGAAAATACCTTTATCTTTGTTGGACAAGAAATAAAACAAAAATGTTAAAAATGTCAGTATTTATAATCGTGGTCAAACTAAAATTCATCATCCCAATTAAAAAAGATATAAAAAATAATTATTTTATGGTTCAAACCCGAATGATTTTATTTGTGAATTTTATTGCTTTTGACTGTAATAACATGTTTTAACTTTCTTATCCTTGGTAATTAAATCGATAAATTTGTCAGACCCATTATTAAACATTTTTATAAACTAAACGTGTTCGAATACTATTTAAGATAGAGATGATATCGATATCGTTTAAACGACAAGTAAATCATTCCTAAATCGGTTTTAATTAAATCGTTAGATATCTATTTGGGTTTGTTTGATTAAATGGGGCAAAAATTTGAAAATTTTACAGTTGAGTGATTTATTTCAGTTTTTTAAATTTTAGACCATTTTGTCATCAAAAAAGCATATTTTCATGCTTAAAAATAATTTAAATTTTGGTTGTGGTTGCCATTGTATATATCGGTTATAAAATCATCCACAAGTAAAACTTGAACAAATTTTCTAAAACGAAGTAATTTTCTATTTTCGAAATAAATAAAGTTATATTGAATAATTATTCATGCTTGAATCCCCTCGATTAATATTTTCCAGCGTTTTAAAAGTATAGTGACGAACTTCACACGTTGCGCCGATTTTAACAAATAAAGCGAGCGTTCAACAATAAATATGCATGATAGTATGTTTCAAAGTTTTAAATTCGCCTTTTCTAAAATTTAAATATCGGAAATAACCTCAAAACAACGTATAAATTTTGGCAGACAACACTACAATACCATCCACGATGATTATGTAATCTTTTAACTAGAGATTACATAATTTTTGAGAAATTTTATTTTCTAAGATGTAGTTGCAAGTAGGCGCCTATACTCGTGATAAAATAATTGCTTGATGTTATTTTTGGCGGAAATATTCTGCAAATTTAAGACACTTGAAAGTATAACTAATTTCATCTGGCTGATAAAACTTGTTTAATTTCTTACAAATTTATCAAAATATTTTCTCATTTAATCTTTACTTTACATTTCGCCAGTTCACATTGACCTTTATAATCAAAGAAAGGGATATTTGTTAGCAAAACCAACTAAAATATAGTCAGGGTTATTTCATCGCGAACAGTCGCGAAAATAACAACGAAGCTTGAAATAAATGTTACCTTTGTATCTTCGTACATTAAAAACCTAAAAATTTAGCGATCTGAATACCAGAACATTCGTCAAATAACAGTTTTTGAGTAGATTTTTTTGTAATGGTGCAAGACTCAGAAAATTTATTTTATATTTTATGAAGATAAAAAAATTATATCATAAAATTTTACGAATTCAAGTTTCTTTTTCTAAATTGAATAAATCCATTTCCAAAAAGTTTACTTCATAATGAGCTACAAGATCGAAAGATCCATTTTTGGAAAATTCCCACACAATACAAACAAATTATATCTCGCACGTAGACGCTATCATCTCGCTGAAGTATTAAAAAAGCTTTTAGCATTTAATGTATGATAATGATTCTTCATTTGTCATTAATATGTAATATCGTCAACGTTCGGTTTACTCATGCCGCATGTTGTAAATTCGTGAACTTGATACAAAAAATTTATTAAAATTAAAAAGTTCGAAATAAATTACTTTTATATTATCATTAAAATGACTCGAATAAAAATTTTATTGATCACATATTTTTTTAAATTTTTTAACAAAAGAATTTTTATTTTCATTGTCATGCTTCACCAAAAATTTATGGCTGATATATGTTTCCATATTTCAAGTTTCTTATCTCGAGTGTAAATATTTGGGTTCTGAAAACCAATCTACAGGTTTAGCAGAAAGCATGAAAGTGATGATTTCTCAGTAATATCTTCCACACTAACACCCTATAAATTTAGTTTTAAAATTTACTTTATCCCTTTCATTTTTAAGGCCGTTTATTTTAAATTGTAAAATTTATAAAATTTAGAAACTTGTGTTCCAGTAAAATAACAATCAATTCGTTTGTTCAAAATTTTATATTTCAATCTGTGACAGGGTTTAATCTGCTCTTGACATGAATCAATTATGGAATTTCTTAAAATTTCCGATTTTGGAATATCATACAATTAATGATACACAATGAAAATCACAGAGCAATAAAAACTGTTTCAAAAAGAAAATATGTTAATAGTAATAGGCAATCCACAATAACCGAGTATCCAAAAATTTCTAGTCTAGTTTAATGTATAATAACTGAGGAAAAGTAAATTTATGAAAAATATTACTTTCTCATAAAGGTTGTAATTAAATATATTTCAGAAACTTTGTCTAATTCCCATCGTTTGAATAATCTCTAAACAAATAATTTACACAAGACTTTGACAAAAAATATTTTCTTAAATTGTTTAAAGTATTTCTAATGAGAAATAAATATTATAGACTCTGTGATTTTAAAAATTATAGAGTCTTTACCTATATCACTCTTTTTCGTTGCTTTCAAAAATTATAAGTTTACCCAAATCGAGTTCACTTATTAATGTGCGACAAAATCAATTTCATATAATATTTGAATGCGGATTTAAGTAGGCCTTGAAACGTTTTGGGTTTGATTCAAAAGAAGAATGAAATAACATCATGGACTTAGAAATAATTCTGTTATTATTTAATTTAATGCGCAGTCTCCAAACTTAGACCTCATTTATGACTATTAAATGCACGAGAAAATATTTTGAACAATATTCATTTTTACCGAATTCTAAATATGATTAAAATGAAAAAATTTCTCTCTGCTATCATTAAAAAAAATACTTCTGAGTTTTATTTTGAAGGGAATTACTAGAGTATTCGAATATTATAATTTTATACTCAAAATCTATGCTAACTCACGCCTTTTGTTAGTTTAACTCCAATATGAAAAGTTAGAGAGGTTCAAAAATTAAAGATTTATCTAATCATTCTTCTCATAAGAGAAGTTGTTAATTTAAAATTAACAAAACTGAACGTGTCAACAAATATTTTTGTAGCAATCAAAAAACAACAACAAAATTATGATTAAAATTTTAGAAAGAAGAAACAGGAGAAATCAATAATTTTTAATGGAGTAAAATATATCGTTTAATAAAAAGAATTTAAATATTTGTTTTTCAAGTTTTCAAAATAAGTTAAACTAAGGCATCCAAATAAAAACTTCCAAGTTGTTATCTTTGAGTTGTAGAATTTTTATTGGCATAGAAATAAAAATATAATATTTCTGTAGCAAATTCCTAAAGTTAAAATAATTTTGAAAAATAAATATATTTAAGTTGAAATTTCTTTAAACTAAAGGTGAAATTTATTTGAAAATTCTAATGAATTAAAATTGTTAGAATTCATAAAGCAGCGATTCTAAATGAATATCCTGTTTTATTTTAAAAACTCTAAAAATTCGTAACCACTGAAATCACTTTAAAATTGTATTTAATAAGGAATTCAATAGTTTTTATTTGTAATAATTATGGATAGTTCTCAGATATTAAATTTTTAATATCTTAAAGAATATATAAGGAATCGAAGAGTCCCTTTCTAGACTTCATATTTTTAAGTTTAAAAAAATAAAATCTCGTATTTATCTAGTTACCAGCTTCTTGATGAGAACTAACTTAAAAACAAACAAGAATAACAGTTAGGTTAGTGACCTATGGATAAAAATATTTAGGCTTGAGACTAAATGTTGTATTTAAAGTATAATTTCCTAAATTAAAAAGTCAAGGTCGAGTCAGATAAAATTTTGAATTAAAAATATTCTTTAATTTTAAGATTAAAATATCTATGAAAATTATTTCTAACAAAAAACTAGTTCTTACGATTTCTAGAATGAGATTATTGGTAAAATTTTATTTTTATCAAATAATCATTGGTATAATTTTTACAAAAATATGACATTTTTCAAACAATAAACAACGCCAAATAATTTTTACTCGAAAAAAGTGAATATTAAAATTAAAATCATTTTTTATGCAATTAAAAGTTCATAACACCCAAAACTTATCAATTACTTTGAACATCAGAGTATGAAAAATTTATGTTAAATTAAGCAGTTTATTCAGTATTTTATCAAATATAAAGGAATATAATGAGCTATTTAACACATTTATATATCAACGAGTATAGAAAATGTACAGACACAAGAATTTGTGATAAAAACTACTTAAGCTACGGTATTTTGACATGAATTAAAATTTTCACATTTTTACTTTAAAATTATTTAATATGATAGCTGCTGAATTGAGTTAAATGATTGTAAACTTATCATTTTAGCTCTCGAATTTAGAAAAACTATTCTTGCTTAAGTTTTGAATTCTAAAAAAATTCAATCTGCAATTAGAATTCACTCATATTTTTATCTTTTTTATGTGCGAAGTTTACTTCAAGTGCCATTTCCACGAAACCCCTAAAACTATTAATATGTTTAATTTTTCAAATAACAGAAAGAAGCTTCAAAGTTCTTAAATTCAATAAAATTTCTTCACGAAATATCGATTTCTTTGAACTAGATCACGTTAAGTATTTGAAGTTTATTTTATATTAATTTAATGAATTGTTCAAAAATTTATTCATTGAAGGTAATGTGACATAATTCAAGGGCATTTTTGAAAATTAAAAACTTTAAATGTTCGTTCTTTTGTATGATTTTAAGTCACTTAAAATTTCAACATTTTACGAATAACCTCCAATTTTACAATTTATTTCATTGAAATAAAATAATATGAATCCTGTCTGTAGATTATAACAAATTAACGTTAGAATTCGTACAATCTTAGTTTCATCAAATATCTTGATAAAAAATATTTTAATTAAAAATCATTTAAATTTTCATGATTTAATGTATATTTTGCTCAATTTTTAAACTCTTTCAAACGCGCCAAAGATTGATGTGGAGCCGAAATTTAATGTCATTGACATAATAAGAATTATTAAGTGGTCAATCCAACATTACTCAACTCAATCCATCTTTTTGGACTAAATTTAGCGCACGCGTGAAAAATAAATTTCGCTCGAGGTTTCAGGCGCGCATAAATCGCTTTTATAAATTGACATATTTCTAATTCTCAATCGAATCGATTTATAAAATTTGAAAATTTAACTAGTGTTGAATATCATTTTTAAACGGAAGTAAATTATAGCTTTTTGATATAATTTGGTCATATTTATTTGATATTTGAGTTTAATAGATAGTCAAATTGTTTAATTGTTTGAAATAGTATTTATATAGATCAGTAAACTTTAGATAAATATGTGACAGATTAAAATTTAGACTTTTAAAAAAGCACGACTAAAATCGATGATTTAATCATTCAACGTAAAAGGTAATATTAAAAATTTAACAATAATTTTATCCAAAATTCTTTTATCAATTAAAGATTGTCAAACAACAGCCTTCTGTGCTCTTTTGACTTATTGAAATCGATTTAAGATATAAATAATCTAATGTTTAATAAAATCTTAAAAAATATGATAATAAGTGTTAAGATGTTCATTAAATTTGGGAAGCGAAGTTTGGTGGTTTTACAGTTGTCTGAGATTTATCGTAAGATGGAGGACGTCCAATAATTTTTCAATTAATTTAAGCTCATCGATTGTTTCTAAGGATTTTTCCATATTTTTATTTGTAAAATTGATGGTAGACTCTGGATATTCGTAGTTATTTTGAGTATAAAATTTTTTATCAGGGACGAAGTAAATTTTACGAGGAAAAATGTAACGACTGTTAAAATTGCAACGACTAGACTCAATTTGGCTGAATTTTTAATCAAACCCCAACCTGAGATAATTTAAAAATAATTACATTCATGTGCCTTGATCAGTTTTTTACACGGTTCAACAAAATCGATTTCCAGCGATGGATTTTTTACCTTTATTCTGTGAATGTTTGATGTGAAGGTACAGAATGGTTTTTCAAATCTGGTCATACAAAAGCAAAAGTTTGTGATGTTACTTTCGATGATTTTGATGTCAATAGCTTCGTCCACGTCGAAGGAAATTCCCTTTACTTAATTTAGATGATGATACATACACCGACTGTAAGTCCACAAAAGTGCGAAAATTCTCATCGATATAGAATTTGAACTGAATAGAACGGCAAACATAATTTAATTTTTGATGAATTATCATTCATTTGATGATTATTTTCAAAAACGCTACTTTCGTCATACCACACGTGTTGAGGTGTCTTATATTCCTAATAAATTTGGGCTATTTTTTTATAATTTCTCTATAAATGAGTTATTCATTCACAAATTAAAAATAAATTTCTCTCAACGATGCTAAGCGTTTAATTACCAACGTCGATGGAATGCGCTTCCAACACATACAAACACTTTTAATCGCCTCAGATTTATTTCATGCAAATTAGGTATAAACTCAGCAGATGAATGAATTATATTTAAAATATTTTCATCGTTATCTTAATACAAAATGTTGAGCAGAAACAATTTGTTATTTATTTATTTTCGAATAATAATGCGAATAGAATTTTAATTTTTACGTTAATTCGTGAAACAATCTTAAATGGTTTATCTATCCACGTGAGAGCAGGTTTAATTACACGTCGCCTTAAATATACTTGAACCTTTAAATTTATTATAAATTTTAGGAATTATTATAATTTTATGAGAGCGTTTGGATGTTTGTTGATTGATCCTTTCGCCCGACAAACAAAATTATGGTGTAGTTTGACTGTTTTGGTTCAAATTCAAGCGAATATTGAAGAACAATCGAAAGATTCTTGAAAATTACATCTTTATGAATACATTTACATTTCTTGATGTGAGAAATTATAATTTTTAAATTCACAAATTTACTTATTTGATTGAAATTTAAGATAAAATAAAATTTGTTAACATTAATTTTGACAAAACAAATTTTTTAGTTTTGATAATTTTAAAATCATTCATATGGAATTATCTTGATTATTTACGGTTTTATGTTATAATTCTTATTATTAAAATAAATATTGAAAATTTATAATTCATTATCATTTGATTTTTATGATTTGCCAAATCGAATTATTTCTTTTAACGAACCGCTTTTTTAAGTACACATAACTTGTAAAAGACGCCATTATATTTTAATATCAATCAGATGAGAGAAAAAATAATAAGATTTGGCTCATCTTCATTAATGTCAAGTAGTTTTGAAATATTTCCTTCATTTTTGAATATAAAACTCGAAATACTTCTTTGAGAGCAGAAAGCAGTCAGGCCAAAGTAATAAGTTAACATTATGAAAAACGGCCGATAAAATAAAGTATTCAGAGTTGGAATTTATTCTGACATAAATTTATCAAACATTTCACAGTCAAATCATTCATTAAAAGTCTCACCATTCAAAGCTTAGCCATTGAAAATACTTTTACAAAAAATAAGAGGATTAACAATAATATTTCAGAAATCCTCTTAGTGGTGAACAAAGAATGATATTTCCAATTAAAGAACGAATTTTAAGATTCAATAAAGAAAATATTTAAAAATTCCAACACATTATATAGAGAGTGTGTGCATAAATGTTCAAAATCATTTTTGACTATCTTCGCAACCGAATTTTACATTCATAAATATTTATAAGCTCAAAGTTCTTTAATTTTGAAAACATAATTGTTAAGATAAACGTACAAGGTAAGTTGTTATACACTCTCAGTTATATTGAACGGATCAGAATTAAATTTTCCATCTCACTCAAAACTATTTTATGTGTTTGGGAACTTGTAACAAGATATCATTTAATTTCAAGGGCAGGTAAAGAAAAAAATAATATAATTACACTAGTTTAATCCATATATAAGAGTTATGATTCGGTATATGCCATGGTTTTAACGGGTAATGATAATAATTCAAATTTTGATTTAAAATAAAAATAATGTTATTTTGACTTTGGGATGTCTTTCACAGTTTACAAGATATTCAAAAACGTAGATATTCTTTCAATAACACTTAAATTTAATTCGATATTTACATGCAGGAAAATATAATTAAATTAATCTACTAAACCATTTGAACGATAAATCGATTTAAATTTAAAATATTTGACAGCAGTATTATATGTTATTAAAATAAATATGTTGACATTCTAGAGTATTATTTATTTATATTTTAAATGATATATATTTCCTATGTTAATTTCTCGTTTGTCTACCTTCTTGCAAATTTTATGCACACAACTAACCAAATCTCTAAATAAAAATTAATACGTGAAAACACTAAAAACTTTCTAGCTTTTTTTATTATAAAGGCAAAAAGACTGCAACGATTTTGAAAATGTTACCAACAGAGTTGGAACGAATATTTTATATCTCAGAAAGCTAGGCTATCATATAGATATGTCCCACAGTACTCTCCACGCCTTTTGATATCTTGGTATATTTAAGTATTAATCTAGATCTCCTCAGGGCATAACTCTTAATTTATATTTTAAAGTCACTTTTTCGAAAAAGCGCTCTTTTTTGACAAAATATTCCTGGGAAAAAACTCTTTTCAACATCGCCCTTTACTATAATGTGAAAACGGTAAATTTATCAATAGTTAGTTCAAAATTACTTTGTTGGGCCATTTTAATCAATGTAAAAATCTAAACCTCCATAGGTTATTTTTAAAAATTAACCAGTCGGAAAATAAATTAATTTGTCCGTCAGTCTGTGATAAATCAAAAGTAGAAGACAGAAACTATGAATTGTTCGATTATGTCTTTTGATTTATTGAATCTTTTTATTACTTTTACCAGAAAATTCACACCAAATATAATTTAGCTGTGAAAACAAGCGATGAACACGTCGTTAAAAAAATCAGGAATTAGATCACAAAGTTTTGAAAAAGAAAAAATTGACTGTTTCAATTAATTTATTTTAAATTTTTCTTTCGAATTCTTGAAAATAACAAATCATGTTTTTTGATAGTTTTAGAACTTTTAAAATTTTTCAGTCAAATAAAGTGATCCTTCTTTCAGAATAACTTAGTAATTTTGAGGTGGTTAAATTTTTAAAAAATGTTATTTTTGTTTGAAGAAAAGTGAATTTTATCACTTTTTAAACTTATGACAAAAATTTTTCAATAATTTATTAACATTAAAAATAATCAAGTAACGTTTCTAAAATTTTAATTTTTTATTTTAACTCACAACTGTTGAATTTAAATGCCTAAAAGAGAAGAATAAAATTCGATTGTTGAAAAAGAGAAGTAAAAGCAAACAATAAGATCAATATTAATCACAACGACAATATTTTGCATAAATTTTAAGACCATTAAACAATCTTGATAACTATTATTTGATGAATAAGACGGGAAATCAGTTCAGAACAAACCCCCTTGATTTACAAATTAAAAATCTCGAATATTAAACTATAATTACTCTTTTTAAATTATAATAAACGTAACATTTTGAATAAAAACCAAAACTATACATTCAAGAAAAAAAGTTGTTAAATTATGCTTTATTCAAAATTAGAAATGAAAATATATTAAATTTTGTTAAGACATGGTTATTTTTCAACATTCTGTAAAAAATCTTGTTAATGTTTCATGAAGGTTCGGAACATTCACCAAGTTAACTTAAGAATAAAATTTATTATTTGTGTGAATCTGAAAATCGATGGATAAACAAAAAACGCAGAAATTTGAAGCACTTAAAATTTTATATCTGAAAAATAGAAAGGCTTGAACGACTCAATAACTATTTTGGTTGAACTGAAGAGGATTTTTCTCGAGAAAATAGGATACCTTTGCAGAAATATATTTTATACTTTGAGCTAATTCACTATTAAACGTAAAAACGAAAACAAATTCAAGCATAATCAATAATGTTATTTACAGACGAATACGACTTAAAATTTAACATATAAATCAGGCAAAAGTAGCAATGTATTAGGTTATTTATTCGTTATTTTAATACTGAAGATAAGCTTTCACAACTTTTTTGGTTAAATTTCAAAACAAAGTCGAGTAATATACTTGAAAATTTTCAGATTCGATTTTAATGTATCTCCAGTGTGGATAAGCTCAGAGTTGAAAACCTTCACTTTAAAAAGGCCCATTGATCTTTGTGGGATTTATAAATACGATATAATTTGAAAAAAGTTTGAAAGTCGATACATCTCTTTTGTCAAAGAACACCATGGAAAACAACGATGAATAACTATTTGAACTGTATGATTATACGAATATTGACGACGAATAATATTTTAGTTTTAGTATAAGTATCCGTTGAAGAAACGTAAATGGTTCAGATAAAGTTGAGTATGCTTATGCTGTTTTTTGTATCAATAAACGAGAGAAATTTTGCAATAAAAAGAAAGCGTCTCACATAAGATTTAAGACATCAGGTTAACTTACAAAGTTATTTTGTGCGGAATTTTTCTCATCTTCCTCATAAATTTACTGTTATTTCTAGTTTACAATGAACCAAAGGTGGATTATCAGCTTGTTTGACGTAAAATACGGGATCAAACATTTTAAACATTTTTTAGGCAGTCAAATCGATCCAAACCTTGTTACGACTGTGAATTGTTTATTGAGTTTTAACTTTCTATGAGAGTTGTTTTTCATCCTTGGAATTCATTCTAGGGTTGGATAAAAGATAAATATTTTTCTATAAACACCGAAATAAAATGAAATTGTTATCAAATATGCTATTATCACTGAGATTTGTTTTCTCAAAGGATTTTGCGTCCCGCGACATGATCTGAACGAGATTATACAGAAAATCTCAAGAATGTTTTGAATTAATTTCAAGGCAGATGCTTTGGTGGTTTTACACAATTTACTGGATTATGTTTTAAAACAAACTTTACAGAACACTTGTAAGTATGTTGTTAACGACGTCCCTTGAATTAATTTCTCTCTAATAGGATGACACGAAGCAATCAAACTTAAAGTACTAAATTAATTGATCGATGCAAAACCATTGAACATTATACTTAAAATAATTTCCCTGAGTTTTATATGTGAAGAGCATCGGGTTGCCAATTGTGAATTTAATCAATGATCAAACATGGTAACATAAAAAGCAGCAGGAACTGACCATCTGAAGATTTCAAACTCAAGAATAAAAATTTCTAAAAAATGGTAAATTTGAACATATTTACATGTTCGTACGTTTTAAAAACTCAAGGAATCAGTATAGGTGTCAAAACGACCTTAATATAGTTAAAGCTTATGGACACAATTTAAAAGTTATCGAGATTTCTGTGTAAATTTCAAAAAACGTTCACACACACGAATATGATCAGCAAGGTGTTGTGCTTGTATTATCGAACAGTCCCCATGTAAGGATTATACAAACATTAGATTTCTGTGAATGAGAAAATTTTGGATAAATTTAGCGCTTAGGCTTATTTAATATGAAAATATATCAATTCAATTTCAAAATTTCCAATACAGGATTGAATGTATGCTTAATGAGAATGAAATATTATTTTGATATAAATTTTTTAAATTTCATCAAATAAAAGAATCTTGATGAAAAGTTTATCACAAAAGCTTGTGAAAGTTTATCATATCAGGCATTTGGCAGACATCTTCTGAAGGTATTTTTCTGACATTATCGACGATAAAGTTAATGACTTTCAAAGCTGTCTCACCACACTTTGAATTATTTTAATTCAAACCATTTTAAAGCGAAACTTATTTTTCTCAAACAGATTTTATAAAACAACTGGTAGAAAACGAGTCTCGCAAATTTTCCAGTTACCCCCCTAAAGATAAGTTCCACCATTGTCTATTTTTAACAAAGTTATCAAACTTCGCATGTCATATCTGAGTCTTGAAACCCAACAACTGAATCATTAAATTCAACAGAACAAATCTCCATTGACTCACAAAAGCGAATGGAATCCGCATGACCCGTTCCATTGTGAACAAAATTCTCAACAGTTTTGAAGACTGTTCCACACTTATTTTACGAATTTCACTGACCTCCTTTCTAAACCCTGGAAGAACTGATCCACACAAACTTTCAAGATTCAACAATTCATCGACGTATGTTTGCTTGACTAGATAGTTCTTGAATCGATCAACCAAAAACTAAATATACGCTTTTTCAATACAATGCATGCATCGCAATCGCTCGACGATTCAACAGCTGGAATTACATAGAACGCTAAACAAGATAACTCAAAAATCATAAAATTGAAAAACCTCAAAAACAAAATAAAATATAATAATGATGATATTATATGTTTGAAATATAAAAATCTGAACTTACCAAGAAATATCGTTGAGAAAATCGGAATCAACATCATTAAAAAAGGGAGGGATGTTTAATTGCGCCGAAAGTCAAACCGCCAAAGGACAGCTGATCGTATGGATTTAGATTAAATTTTAACCATCAAACTAACTTATAAGAAGTCTAAACACTGTTCTGGTCAAAATATTAAATGCTAGTAAATAGAAAATATTTAATCATGGTAGAAAAGCTATTTAAATATATCATACTCATGGAAAACTTTTCAGCAGTCATACCAAAAAAATCTTAATATTTTTGGGTAAATTTAATTGCATAAAAAACATTTGTGAAAATTACTTTTGAATATGGTGCAACATATAGTTTTAAATTGAGATGTATGTATTAGTCATTAATGAAGATGTTCACTGGCTTATGTCAGCATCAAACGAGGGCATCAAAAGCTGATGTATCATTTTTCATTTAAAATATTAAATTAAAAAAATCCCTGAATAAGATAATGGAATTGAAAAAACGATCGTTACGTTTTATGTTTTTAATCCTCTGCCGATTATTGCAGATATCACATGTTCTATAACAGTTCAAAACTTCTAAGCTATAGAAAACGACTGATTTTAGTTTAAAATGTAAAATTTAATTTTTTTATTCGAGTTGCGTAATTTGCCATTTTTATTTGACTCACTATGGGTTAAAATAAAAAAAACATTCTGAGAATATATTCATGAATAACTCTGAGATGGTGAAACCTAAATATATTTTTTCAATCAAGATGAACAGGTTTTAATCCACGAATTCATTAAATTTTAAATTTTGTTTCAAATTACAAATATCATCAACGCATTTTCAAAAATAGAAAAAATCAGTTTATTCAAAAAAAAATTATTATATAATTCTCGAAAGAAATATAGTTTGGAATTTTACATTTTTGTAAATTATTATTAAGTACAGAAAACTGGTTTATTCTAAAATTAAAAGTGAACCATATTTAATACCAGTTTACAAAAAAACAACATCATTTTTTAATTTTTTGCTTAAATTGTCATTAAATATATTTGCACAAAATGTTTGATCTGCCTGCAACATACATGGTAATCAGAGATTAAATTTATTTCCCAATGATTATAAATTAATTTTCTGAACTGAAAACGCTTTTCGGTGAAATATGATTCATACATATCACAAACTTAAGATCTAACGATAAATAGTACGCATGCTCGAAATTATGTTGAGTTCTTACTTTATGCTATTATCGTGTTCCACTTCGAATTTATGAGTTTGAACTGCTATCAATATTTTGACAGAATGTAAATTCGATATAGTTAATTATATGTTAATTTTGTCGTGTGTATTAAGAGGAATGAAAAAGAGCTAAAGGTGTCTCCTATAAAAAAGCTTATTTATTTTCATGAAATATTTTAAGAAAAATCACAAGTCATTCTGTATCGTAAACCATAAATTCTAAAATGTCGCTATTTTAGTGTAAATCTAAGTTTTGTAAATATGACCAAAATATTTGTTGTGAATAGATTTATTCACTAAAGATATGTACTCTAATAATTTGAGAGAAAATGTTATTTTTTAAAACCAATTCAGTCATAAATTTGAAATAAAGCAATTTCAAGTGGTTAGATAAATTGGTTATTTCCTAAATTTTGAAACGAAGGCTGCCCCAAAATTATTACTGATTTGACAGACTTAACACTATCAATAATCCATCATAGAATTTTACATAATTAATAAATTGTAAAATATCAACATTAAAATGATAAACAAACATTAAATATCTAAATTTAAATAAATCGTGCAGTTTTAAAATAAATAAAAATGAAACTTCTTATAATTTAAAAATTAGGCTCATTATACCTTCTTTTATGATATTTTGTAATGTTTTTAAAAATAAGATGTAAATGGGGACCGCTAGGTGTACCTTCCACATAACCTCTCAAGATATGTAGAAATGCCATAGCGTCGGATTCATATTAGTTCCTTTTAAAATGTCAAAAGCACGACACTGTTTCGAATAGACAAAGCTCCCGATGATAAAATGTCAGGAAATTTTTTGATATCAATATTAACTCTTTTTATTGAAATCTCATTTCTAACAGTGAGTGAATGATACCTAGGTGTAGCTAAACCATTCTTCTTCTTCTTCTACTTTCGAAATTTTTATGATTTTTCTGAAACTTGGTTTGCTTCAAGTTACTGAATCTCCTTTTGTTCTAGTCAATATACCTGCCAATATTTCTCTTCTTCGTTTTAAGCAAATTAGTTTATCTTCTCATTGAGGTTTATTTTATTATTTTCAGTATCTGGAACGTTCGTGTGTTAATGCTTCAGTCCTAGTATCGCGCTTGTTATATTCTTTTGCCTTCTTTCACTTGGATGTTTCAGATATCAAAATTGACAATTTGTATCTTTAGTTGGGTTATCGCGTCGATATTCTTCATAAGGAAGTGGGTTTCTTTCTTCTCTCTTTATTACTCGTTTTTAATAAATCTGTAGGAAATAATTTTTGATCTTTCAATTCACAATTTCTTCTTGAAATCGGGTATTCTCGTGTTTCAAGATGAAAACTTTTGTTAATCGTACATTTACTTTTTTAACTTCACAAAATATAATTCAAATTGCCAATTTTTTTGTGTTAGAAGGTGAGATTTTTGCAGCATATATCACATTGAATGACAATAATTTGAAATTTTGTCAAATGAAACATTTTAAAATACTAATTATTGTCTTTTTTCAGGAACAAATCATGAGTCCATTTATCATAATTACAAACAGAATTAATTGAACCACTCTCAAAAACTATTCTCGTGTCTCTTTCGATTGTAATTTCTTCAAATCTTGACTGCTTAATAATTAGAGTATGGAACATATAATTGAGTTTTCTAAAAAAAATTAACATCAGGATTTAAATCAAAAAATTAATTATTTATGCTTTGGTAATTTTTAGGGTGTTAACCTGTCATAAGAGAGATTTCATGATGATTCTACACAATATAAATTTTTTGAACAGTGTTAAAAACAAATTTTAACATTTTCGACATTTTGATTCTTTCAGCATTTTTTTATAAATATAGTTTTAAATTTCTATAAACATCAATTCTTCCTAAACTTCTTGATATTTTTATTTAAAGTGTTTTCGTTCACAGTTGTTGATTAATTTTACATTTAATGCTTAAAAACAGATTCAAGATAAATATGATACTGTGAAGATAGAGACACGTTTGACATTTCAAATTTTAATGGTAATGCCTATAGAAAAAGGATATTTTAAAAAAGATTAACCTTGAAATATTATTTGTTCTTTATATAATAATTTATGTCTTTTCAACTCATATAGTTTAAAATATTTTTCATTTTTGGCCTATCTGACTCCAAATCCAAAGCTTTAACGAGTGGGCAAGGCAAATATTTGACATTCAAACAAGAAAGAGTAAAACATCAACGATCATTAAAATGAACAGAAAAGGTGAAGTTTTTTCATCGCGAAAAAATTAAAAAAAACTGACAACGATCAACAAATTAAGTTTAAACCCAACGTTAAAATTAGAAGAAAAAAAAATTATTTCACAGCATTAGTCGCCCATTTTTAAATAAAATAAATTCATAATGAAAATGATAAATATTATAAATCCTTGTTTCTTTTACTTTCGTTGTTTACTGATCGAAAGATTAATCTCAACATTTGTAAAATTTTGAATGTATTTATCAATGTTTAAATGATAAAATATGTTTTAACCTGATTTCCATTATAATATATGAAATAAGCCAGATATAAAGTTTTTTAACAGGTAATGCATCCTTGGGAGATGGCGACAAACTTGAAAACCTTCATACTGTTTGATAGTCATACTTAATAGGTTAGATATGTTATGGCGCCTGCAGTTAACATTTATCCTTAAACTTATTCTAAAGCTGTTTACTTTTTAATCTTGAAATTTCAAAAAATTTCCTCCTTTATGAAATGGTGAACTAATTGATATCACTCATTTGTAAGAAGTTGTATCTTTGGGTTTGCCTCAGTTTAGTGATGATAAATAACCTTATGCTTGAAACTGTTCGTAATTTATAATTATCTTCTCATTAATATCTGTAAAACGCATTCCAGTGATCGATTGATGATATTTAAAAATTTGAATAAATATTGGACTTTTGTAAAAAAATCATTTTAGCTTTCTTAACTATCACGTGTCGACAGAGCTTTATTTTATACCACAGACAAGTTTCTTCAGAATATTACAAGTTTTCATTTGATATTTTATTGAGTTAATTATTTTATTAAATTGTGTTTTTATTTTCATATTATATCATCGTATGATAAATGATATTAATTAGACCATATAACGATTCTTCTTAAATAATTAAACGTAAATTCATGTTTTAGGAGAATGATTTATTTTGTTTGAAGTGAGAATTTAATAGATCTTGGTGAAATGAAAATAGGTATATTATTAAAATTAATTATTGTTGATATCATTTTTGGGAAATTTATTTGTTCATACGTTTTATTTGTTAAAAATCAGACATAAACGATATTTTTATGCTTATATTGAATGTAACCACATTATGGTTGGGCTATTGTAAAATCAGTTAACCATTTTGTTGCGAAAAAATCGATTTTTCAATTTTAGACACGCTCTCAGATTTATTTGAGAATCGATTTTTTTAATTAGAAATTATCAAACTCAAGAAAACTACCTAAATAAAACAACCGATCCAAGTAACTCTAAACAATAATTTTCGCCATTTTTAGCCACCTATTCTTGTTTGGTGTTTTAATTAGAATATTAAAAATCTTGAGTTTGATTCTTGAATCATATATCACATTGCTATTTATTCAATGTATTTCATCATTTAATAAAATTAAAAAACAACTTTTTCGTGAAGGATAGTTTTTTTGACACTATGAGCTGATTCAAAGTGTAAATTCTTAATTTTGATGTGTAAAACAAGAATATGATATTAAAAACCTTTAAGATGCTCGAGACGGTGATTTAATACATAAACCATTTGGATACTGGAAAAAACCAAATTAAAAATCAAGCTGACTATTCTTGAACGAGTTTAAAATAGATTTAAAACTTGTAACATAACGTGAATAGAAGACTAACGAGGAAAGCAGCAAACCCTCTATCATCCAAGTTGGCAAGCCATATGGCTGTCAAATGAAGAATAAAAAAACCGATATAGATGATACAAAGTAATGTTCCATGCCTCATTTTTCTAATATAAAATGTAACATAGTATTAATCAGGCTCTTTGTGGCAATTCTGACCTAATTATACTCCGAATTATTATGAAACCTATTTTCGATCAATATTTTAATCTGTCAAATTTATATCTTTCCACCTATGACGGATCACCAGTTATAGGAGACTAAATTCAATGCTTTCATTGAATCTAAATGTGGTAGAAATATAAAATAAAAAATGAAAAGGGCATTCAGACAAATTCAAGATGTCAAACCAAAGAGGCCTGTTAGAATATCCAAAGATAAAACTAAACAAATCTAAAAATTATCTTAATTTAACGTCGCTAGCATTTTCAAGCAAATCTACCAGTTAAATGAAATCAGATATTACTCAACAATTGGTGTTAAAGAGGTCTCTCATATGATGTTTATGAAAAAAAAAACTTTGTATATTTCACTATCATAGATTAGTTTTTTTCAAGAAAAATTTTCACTGTATATTTTTCAGTGTTTATAGGACGCGATCTTTACATACTCACTCACTCAACATGTTACTTTGATCATGCCAAGGCAACGTTGAAAACAGTAAAGAGTATTATAAATATTTATCTTATGTTTGTTCTTTTTTCTGTAAAGATCACATGAGGACAAAAGGAAAGCGTAAATATAGCCCTAAATGAATGTTAAAATTTGCAACAAACCCGTAAAGCAATATTAAGCCTTTGTTGAAACAGAAAACCAAACTAAATCTAACCACATTAACGTGGCATTGCTCAAATTAGTTCTTGCAGCCAGAAACTAAAGCAAAAAAATTAACTATGTGACCAAGTAAATGTCACCAATTCTTTAATTTAATGACAACAATTTCTGAACAAGATGGAAAAAAACATTCTTTTGTCCAACGTTAGTTCATTTCAATAAAAGTATCTTATCATTTGGCTACAGATGCATCCGCCTATGAAATTAGAGGTTTCTTGCTTTCTAAACTGAGAAATGGCTCTGAACTGTCAAAAATATATTCTTAAAAACGTTAAATACTGCTGAGGTTGAATTAATCTGTTACTACAGAGAAGCTCACACCACTTACTACAAATTAAATATGTTTCGATATAATATATATGGGAGAGATCATAACATAAAACTTAATCATAAATTGTGAGATAAATTATTTGGAAGGTAGGGTAGCTCGTACATGAGTATATAATCAAAACTGGTGTTGGAGAGTGGTTTTTAGAGCCTAAGATTTTAAAATACCTTAGCATCAAAATTAATAAAACACGCTTGCAGATATGAAATCGCGTTTTCCAGAGCGATTCAAAGAATTTTATGATCAACATAATTTCAAAAAATTCTTGTAAAATAAAAGCAGAATGATTAGCTCTTACCTGAATTTTGTAAATATTTAAATTTTATGTAACCTTTTAAAGTGAAACTCTCAAAAACCTATTCGGTACACACCGATATAAGAAATTAACTTGAAGTTGAAAGCCAAAAATTCTAAAATATTTCAACACATGTCTCAAATTAATACAAGCTGTGAAAGAAACACCACGATACTTTGTGGCAAAGTTAGTAAAATTAAAAAGATGAAGTATTAGAAAGCTAGAGTTTTCAAAGATTTATTTGATTCGATAATTTAACTTTGTAAAGCAAGGTTTAGTCAAACCTGTCTGGACATCTTTCAAATGAAATGTACGTCTATGTACGTTTGCTTTTACTTAGAAACTTTCTGGAGTTCAGCTGGTCCCCTTCGTTAGGTATCCTTTTACAGAAAGTATATGGTGTCGGTTACTGTAGTATAAGAACCAATTGAAACATCAAACTTGCACTGAAGCCCAAGAGCAACCTTACCCTGTAGGCATTTGTTCTATGGGAAGTAAAGGGTTATCATCTCTTTGATAAGAAACAAACTTGAGCCCTTTCTACTTTGTAAAAATAAACTGGAAACTGTCCTTTATTCCGAGTGATCCTCAAGACTTAATTTTAAGGACTATATTTGCAAATTTATTGAACTGTTTTCAAAGAATTCTCCAATACTTATATCAAGAGTTTACAGTATCTTTAATTCTGAAAAGAGAAGCCTAATTGAGGGAAAATCGAAATTTTGAAAATATCTCAAAGCGTAAATAAAATACTGTTTTCTAGTTATGAAAAACTTCCTCAGATCGACCAAAATATTCCCAGTTGAGATTTTTCAGAGTAAAAACTGTGAGATATGTTTGAGGATACAATACAAAACGTCTTGTATAATACAAAAGATTAATTTGAAGAGCAAATGAAATGTAAAATCTATCACAGAAATCTAAGCGAATTTGAAGAAAATAAGGATGTCAAGGTTATAAACAAAATATAATTTTATATCGTAGAGGAAGAATAAAAAGATAACCCACGAGTTATCATACGTTGTTGCGGCCTGCAATATTAATGGTTGCAAAGTAGGCTTCCCAAATAAAATCTCAGTTGATATTTTTGTTGAAATCAATGAACGATCTTGAGGGCAAATATATCCTGAAAAACAAATTAAGCAAAATTGAGCTTGTGAATCAAAATAATTTTATTGAAAGCAGCGACTTCTTTAAATCTACATGAATGTATCTAACAATGACAGGTGGCCCAGATTTAAATGAATAAGGATTTGAAATAAAACAATCCGATCAAATATTTTAAGAAAACCGCCTGATGCACAGAGTATCGTCAAATCTGTCGGGAAAAATTACTAGGATGAAGATATGTGATAAGAAACGATGCGAGATTGAGTTCATAGTAATTTTTTTACAAAGATACTCATTCAACGCTGTTAAAACATCAAAAAATGTTACGTACCAGTTGATAAAAGTGAGGAAAAAGTATAATCGATAAAGTTATGCAAGTTATTTCTTTTTTTATATTTTGAAGAACTTTTTTAAAATAAATTTATTCGTATGAATGAGTTTTTGGTGTTAATTTGTTGAGAAGGGCTTTGACGTCGTAGAAATGAAACTAGGTAACTATTCTAATCTTTAATTTCTTTGAAATCATGCATATAAGTGATGATAGATTTAATCGATTTGCACTATCACTTAATATCGGTGTCATCAGAGATGCAACAGAATGAGTTTTCAGTAAAACTTTGATCAAACATCGCACCTACAGATTTACGCAATATCAGTTCGACTGAATATGAATTCACCCACATAAGATTTTTAAATCCACATTTTTACATTTTTGACTTGGTCAATAGTATAAAGGGCAGATTTATCCCAAAAATCAAGAGCTACTGGTACAAATAGAACTAAAAACAAAGCAGTTAAAGAAATTTTAAACCGTTTACTGCTTATGGTAGTTCATTTTTGGTTTGATATCGCGATTTTCTACTTCCATCATATCTATCGTCTAGCCAGAACCCAAGAAGACCGAATTTTGGAAATGTATTGAAAAAATTATATTTTTATCATTAATTTATATTTCTACTATCATGCCAAAGTGTAAGTGCAAGATTTATTAACGTTAACCCGCATCAAAAGATCAATTAAAATTAACTCGATCATGAGTGACAAATTTTGAAGAGTCATTGCAGGCGTTCCAGCCAAGTTTGAATATTAAGTTAATTCCTTTCGCAGGATGAATTAATACAATTCGATCATCTCGAAAATAAACCATATGTCCTGGAATAAATATCGAAAAAAATAATTATCATATGATATTTAATTTCGATTTGTATTCAGTTTTGTAACTTTATGAGTTAAAGGCGACAAGCAACCAATAAATATAAAGTCTTCTAAGAATATTTTTTCACATTTCTCGTTCTAAAAAAGGTATAAAATAAACAAGTCCTTCTTATAACTTTTAAATCAACAAGAAACTGATAAATACCATGATGAATAAGAACGCAAGTTGATTTGACTTGATATAAAAATTTCAAACTGGTTTAAATTATTTTTAGTATCTCAAAATAATACAATTGAAGAACCTTTGATGGATACACCTAAGTATAGATTAAATCAAATTCAATATTCTCGTGAGCATAGTGTATTTTTAAATGTTTAAATGGAAGCTTCAATGAACGGCGAGGCAATATTGATGTTTTTATGTAACGGTGAGTTAATCCGATGGCTTTCTTCTGTTGTCTAAAAGAGAAACGAAGAGATGTTGTGACTTCCAAAGTGGCAAATTCCACACAATAACTATCCCACAAGTGGTACGATTAGAATTTCACGATTTTGGTGAGTGAGAGCACACGCCACCTTGAATTTACAAACGGAGTAGATCGCTGAACAATAAAATATAGTAAGCAAAACCTTATCGAAAAACTTAAATGAACGAAAACTGGCTTCTGAAGATGTCAATATTGGTTTGACTCATTCTTGCCTCACACAAAATTTTAAACCAAAAATTCTATTCACATTTTAAAGAAAATTCTTGAGATTAAAGTGGATTTAAAGGTCTCAGGAGGTGTATCTTTTCAATTCTAAAAATGTTAATTCATTGTGAAAAATAATTGGGTATATGATTTTTATCAAATTATGTTTTGACGTTCCTAGAAAGTAGTGTAGTTTCAAATTAGCTGAGGATCTATTTTTCTAACGTTTTCAACAACGTATAGAATTATTTTGTTGGAAACGTCAGCACACTTAGAGTTATATTTCAACTAACCTTTGCATCATCTTGAAAAGTTTGATATTTGCAAAAGTAAAAATACCTTTTGTGAAAATAGACAGTGATATTTTACCTGTGCATGCCTTCAACAGGAAACTCACAATACTCTAAACATGTTAAAATTTGTGAAACTTGGCATGTGATTTCAGATGGTTGAAGGCGCATTTCTGATCCATCGACATCACTAGAACAGATCTCCAAAAATTCACAAAGCTGATAAGACTCTGAATGACTTTTCTCATTGTTAAAAACTTTGAAAAGGTCTCAAACGCAATGCCACACTTATGTTACTAACTTGACGTACCTCTCCTTTAACCCTGGAAGAACTGATACACATAGGCTTTCAAGATTCAACAATTTGTTCACGTTGGTTTGATTTCTCACAATTTTATTGACTTGATCGAGGAATACAACGCATGCCTCACAATCGCTTGACGATTCAACAAACCGGGACAAGAAAATATGCTAAATGTCATGATAACATTGTTCATGTGAAAATAATAAATATAAAATTGAAAAAACTGACTTGAAGATTGGCTAGATTAAAAACAAAAATCAATATCGTTACCAAATACGATCTTTGAGAAAATATGAAACAACATCTTTCAACGAGGATTTTACTTTTAATTATGCTGAAGGACAAGCCGCCATAAAAATTATCATTCGACAATAATTATCTTTACTCAATATAAGGAGTTAAAAATGATCTCACAAATATTTTAGGGAATAAATTTTTGGAAATAGTGAGACCTTTGAGATACATATCAAACAAAAACTGGCTTAACGTTTTAACGTGTTTAATGATAGTCACTGATAAATAAGTTTTCATTGTTAAATAGTTGTAAATATTAAACTTATATCAAGCAATATTTCAAAGTATTTAATTCAAGAAAATGTATAAGAAACGTAAAGTGATTTATTTTTATATTTCAAATATTAAAGTAAATTCTAATTGAATCCTGTTGTTGAAATAGCTATTTAAGCGTAACTATGTTTAAGGACCATCATAGCTCATGAAGATCCAACTGGTTTAATACAGCATTTAAAGAATATTTTTTATTCGCAAATTTTTTGAATTAAAAAGGTTACAATAATAATTTTATGAAAACTTTGTTTCATTCCAGCTTAGTTCTGGATGTTTGATCTTTTAAATCGATACAGGATTATTGCAAATATGATATGACCTATGACGGTTATAAAACAGCGGTGAGATCTAAAAATGTCAGCTAAATTTTATCTTTAAGATATGGGTTAAAATTCGCATTATTATTTATTATTTTTGCCATAACTATGTCATGATTCACTATCACTATTGGTAAAATAAGAAAATGTTGTGCTTCGTTTGACCATCATTTGAAGGAACAAACTTATTTTTTCTTCCTCATAACTTTTCAAATTTGAGGAAAATTTCAGAATATTACAATTTGTGGAATTCAATCTGATTCTATTGTCGTAAGTTTTAAGTACGTTTTATGTCAACTTAAATGATTATTTATAAAAGAAAAAATCTGATATTCTTTAGAAATAAATTATTTGTTAATCTCGTAAATTTATGTATTTCATATGTAAACTTAGTTAAATTCCCGCGTTTATTCAAATTTAAACATTTATTTTTCAATTTATAAGAATGTCCAGTTTTATTTTTTTACCTCAAAGAGAATAAGATGCTCCATTTATATAAAAAAGTTAAAAATATTGGATTCAGTTGATCCCTACTTAGAAATGTCAACTTTAATCAATAACACAAATGGAAACGTAAAAAATTCTCAAGTATAATGATAATTTGCAGACATATTATACACGTTCTCATTATATCACCGCTCGCTATTTTGAGTTCAGACGATAATGCAACGATCGTAAGGCGTTTAAAATGCACTCGAGAGCTTTTATTTCCTAAAATTAAGATCATCTCTCCTGTAAGCTTCCTCTTTGATTCCACGTAGAACGTTTGTTGTGAACTTTGGGGTATTCTTCTAGGAACATGAATTTAGTTAAAATATTTTTATGGGTTTTTCATTGATAATTAGAGTGTTAAGAGTTAAATATACTAGTGTGTTTATTTGAATTCATGTCGTGTTACTTGAGCTGATGTTTTGAAGGTTAATTTTGAAGACGATTTTTCATAAAATTCAACATTACTCAAGAATGTCTGTCAATGCTGTTATTGTTTTGAAAAACCCTCGGTGTAGATTTTGTTGTTTTTTGAACCTACTTTGGCACAGATATATTTTGTACGTGTATAAGCAAGAATATGCTTTCAGAGAAAATTTATCTTCTATAAGCTTATCGATACAGCGTTACAGAAAATGACATGGTGAGGATAGTTGAACATATAGAATCTCGAATAATTTTTGAAAATCTGACCTAAATGAAAAAAATGTGTTCTTTTTCCTTAAACTCAAAATGATATATATGATCAATATGATTAAAACATTCGATAATGAGACATCTCAACCTCTTTAATGAAATAAATATGACACAGTGATGGTTTTAACATTCATATTAATACATTCTTCTTGCAAGACGATCAAATCACTACAATAAACCATGATTGGCATTTACATATGAGGAAACGTGTTCTTACGTTCAACGTAGTATTTTGATTCTTAAAACAACAAATTTAAGACATTTGAAACATTTTTTTAAAATTTGAAAAAACAAAATTTTTAATATAATGTTTGAAATTGTCTATTATGACATAAACACCTTTGAAATGTATCTCGTTTAAATATATTATTTTTATGTTTTAAAAATAAGCTATTCACTTATTTAAAATCTGTTAGGAACCAAAAGTGTAATAAAAATACAGCAATCATTCCAACAACGAATTTATACATAAAATAAGCACTCTTCAATTTAAGACATTTTTCGAGAAAATAAATTTTCCACAAAACACATTGAATTAATGACTACGATGTACAAATGTTCTTAGAAAATAATTCCTCTTTTATTTCCTATCTTTTCTGTCGGTTTGGGATAATAATATTTAAAATGTGGAAGTGAGCTTATCTGATTTGATGAATCATCCTTAAACGCTGAAGATAAGTGAGCTGGCAAGGAGCGACGAGTGTAAATATGATTTTCGAGTTTTTTGTGACAGAGTAAAGAAAAACCTTACTTTTAGTCTGAATGAACTGAAATCAGGAGTCAATACTTCCCAAAGAACGAATTTCGCCGAGTTAAGTGAATTTAATTGGCATAGAATAAAGTGGTGTTTTAAGTGACACGAGTCCCATACAACTCGACGATTAACAAAATCAAAAATCGTCTGTACCACTTGTCGAAAAGCTAAAATCAAGTAAGAATAAGCATGTACACACACTGAAGAGGCTACATACGCCTTACTTTTTGGGAAACTCCCGAATTTTATGGTACGTTTTTGTTCCTCATATTTTAGAAAATTTCAAGTTTTAACGTTATTGGTGTCACTCGATTTCTTCTTAGAGCATATGGTCGGTGACTTTTCATGTTTGCATCACTCTTTTCAAGATATTTTATTTCTAAATTTCAAATACAAAACGAACATAAGAACTAACACTCGATAACAATCTGTGAAGATAAAATATTTTTCAACAAGTGCAAAAGTTTTCATAAACTTCTTACTGGCATATATTTTAGATATTCTTCTCAATTAGAATAATTACGGATATTATCTTTGCAAATTGAATAGAAGTTTTAGATCATTCAAAACGAAATTAAATTCACGAGAAGTTTTAAATTTTGCAAATATACCAAAAATGACCGATTTTATGTATATTTAAAATAAATTCAATGAATTTGATAAGTTAATTTATTTAAAAAATTATTTCAATTATTAAGAAGCACGGGAATAATTTACTGCGGCGTAGAAGATATTTTAAATGAAAAAATATATTAAACGTGAATTTCCTTTGAATGTTTTATGAATCAACAGAATTTATGCTCAAAAGCTGAAACTACCTATTTTAGTGAGGTATTTGAAAATTTTAACGAGATTCAACGATTCAACGCTATATGCACAATTATTGACAAAAAATATTTCAGGGATGATGGTCTAATTGTATGTAAGGAGTGTTGATAAAATTTATTGGAAAATTTTATTATTTCTCTAAATTTTTGTGCATAAAATTAAAATTTTAAACTTATACTAAGCTTCATTCAAGTATGGGGAATAAAATGTACAAACGTGAAAAAATGATAGCCTAATTTTTTTGAAAAATTAGATGAACTGCGCGTGTGAAAGAAATATAATCAGATCGTATTTAATATTTTTAAAGGGTATATATTTGGTGAATGATTTTTTCGATGGCATATCAGAAATGTCTTTTCCATCAAAAATAGTTTTTGGACTAATTTATGAGACTAAAACATCGAAAAGCACGTAGAGTTAGGAGAAATCGAGATTTATTTGATTTTAAACTTTTTCCTAGGCAAAAATTGAAAATATTAAATCAGAAAAAAGCAAATTTTCGATATTCAATCAAAAACTATAAAATTTCAAAATTTTAAAAACTGGAAAATGAAAGAGACCATAATTCAAAGTCTGAAACCTTTTAAAATAACTGTGAGAAGTAAGCTTTAGGTTTTTATATTCTCAACAAATTTTTCACATTATAAACTGTAAAAGTATTATTTCAATGTACAAAATTTGTAAATTCATAGATTTTAACGGGTAATATAATGGAACATATTAAACATTCGTATAATTATATAAATCTCAAATAAAAATGTGACTTATTTAATATAACAAAAGAATCGTGAAAGTACTATCTTATTTTATTATATTTAGTTATTTTGCTCAAAAAATATAATATATTCTTTTGAATTATAATTAGTTTCATAAATGGTGTCGATTTCTAATTCAATTCTGAAGTTATTGAATAATCTAGTTATGACAAACGTCCAAAAAATATATTTTACATTTTTAACCTTATTCAATATCATTTTCCATTCATGGATGAGATCATTTAACTTTATGAATTCCAATAAATTACAGATGATTAAAATGTGAATATCTTATTTTATGTATATTTTAACCATAATGTTAATATTATCAACCTTAATGAAAGCTTATTAAACTTTAAAAATTTATTTTAAATATAAAATTTTTGTTCTGTCATTATTCTTTCATTTATTGTAAAAAATTACATGGATTTCAAATTCAGCAACGTTGTAAAATTGTAAAATATGTCAATTTATCAATTAGATTTATTTATGTTTTCGATCTTTTGATAGTTATATATTCCACACACTCGTGATAGTTTAAGGTTCATTTATCTTTTTAGCAAATATTTTTGGAAATACACAATTTCTGCTTTTATTAGTCATCAATTTATTTTTAGATTCGCTTTTCTAAGAGCAATGATGTGTCAAATCTGCTCAAGAAAGCTTCCTTAGGAAATTAACGTAAATATTTGCATGTCAGTGCGGCTTTGTTGACCAGGTTTTTACATTCAAAGCCTCTCAAACGCTAGGGGCCATAATACATAAAACACAATAATATTGTCAAGTTTAGATTAGTTTGGATGTCACACCTAAATAAACCTAACCCTCTCCTCATTGAGATTCATTTTGAAAATTCATTTTTCTTATCGTGTTGTTTTGATAATTTTATTGAATGAATACATACTTTGATAACGTATTTAAAGGTGTGTCGGATATTAAACGATCTTCTCAAACAGAGCTTCGTCTTTAATCTGTTTGAAATTATAATTGTGTTTGGCAGATAAATCAAAACCATACCAAAGTCTGTATTCAAAATACGTTATTTTCAATAAATTCGAATATATGGCTGTCAATATTCACATTATGTTAGAAGCCATCTGTCATATTAAGTATAACTTTGTAATAAAAAAGAAATTAAATTAAAAAAATATTGTTATGAATACATAATCTTATCGCATATCAAACAGCAAAATGTTATTTTGTCAGTATTCACATGAATTTACAGAATATAAAACTGATCGAACGTATTTGTATTGAATTCTGTTGACAGAAATTTATGAAAATAGCCAATCAATGTTAATTGAGCTCTTTATTTTGACAGATATAATTTAAGGATAAATATTCACAATAGTTTAAGTCACCATTCGTTTTTACAAGGTGCACATATTTCAGTAACATAGATGTTTAATCTTGTGAAAGCTATGTGCAAATATGAAAGTAAGATTTTCTTCGATTGTTCCGAGGATTTATTTTGACCCTCTCAAAATCAGATTTATAATCCAACAACTATTAATTCTTAGATTGGTGGAATATTTTTTCAAATATTGGGATTCAACCTCTGAGCTGATTCCGCAGAGGTAGTTTTGATCTAATAGCTTAGAAGGTGGTTAGATATTTAGCTGATGCGTCTCAAAATTCTAGATATGATAGAAATTTGGACGAGGGTACGTTTTGGAAGATGAGGCGCTTGAACCACCGAAACGTAGCTGGTAAAGCTTCAATGAATAAGTACAGTTCAAAAAAACTTCATGATAGATATTTTCCATCACGGGTTTAACTCATCCTGACGGACAAAATATCATGTTCACTCCTTGCATTTAAATTATTTAATTAAAATATCATTAAATTAAATTTAGACACGATTATTTTCAAACGATTTTAGAGATAAAAATTATTTGGAATAATATAAGCAATAATTTCCACATTTATCATCTGATTTTGTGCAGAGCATGGATGAAGTAAGCCTATCACGGCTTATTTCGAAAAATGTTTCCGTACAAGTACACCCTTTGGTAGAGCCCTTCTCAACGCTTCACTCACTTCTATAACCCTTAATAGTGTACCCACAGGTAATTGGGTTGTGTATGACTTACACCCACCAAAAACCTCGCACTCGCCTCATTTTGGCAACCTTGCCTCCACTCCATTGGTTCGCTGTTGACTTTAAAAATGAAAACACGCTCTCTCTTAAAAAATAATTTAAAAGTTAAATGCACCCATAAAAATAAATTTTTGTTCTTAAAAATATTTGTAATATCAACTTAACTAATGTTCAAATATTATATCCGATTCCAAACGAGTGCGCGCGCTTGGCGAGTTCATGACAATATCAAACAAGATTTCGGAAAATGTTCAAAGTTAAACAATTTAAAATAATATTACTTTACGTGGTATACCGGTGTACTCATAAAGTATTATATTTAACGGTGAATAATTTAGGGTTGTAAAATTTGTGAAAAAATTTAATGAGTAAATGATAACATTTTCAAGATGTTGTACTTTGAATTGCATCCGAATATGTTTAATTTTAATATAGATGAATACACATTAGAGGAAGAATTTCATATGAGTACATTACCTAGAGTTCATAAATAAAACTTCAACCAACTCTAGGATATGGTATGAAGGAAGAAAGAGATTTAGTAATTATTGAATCCTTCAAGAGTGATGGATGAAAAATGAATTTAGGTGATTATTTAATGATTTTATCATGAAAACACGTTTTACCTACTATTTGGTGCTTTACAGCTGGCTGTTTATTTTGATAAAAATTCATTGGTATGAGACAACAAAACAGCTATCGTATAGGTTTCATTCATTTTAAATAAACGATATAAATGTAAAACTATATCAGCAAATATGTCGAATAAACGCCTTTTAAGTAAAATTCAAAGAAATATTCAATCATATTATTTCAATAATTTAACCTTTATCGTCGTGTGAATGTTTATTGTCACGAATCGGTGTATAGAATCATGGAATTATATGATGTTAAAAAATCACATGAAATGTTATTTTTACAGAGGCTGATAAATATCGATCAAGACCATGACAATCGTGTGGGTGACTCTTTCAGCTAAAAAGGTTAGGAAAGTTTTTAAGCCGAAAAATATATCGTAACAATGAATGAGATGTTATTTTTTGTTTCAGAATAATTAAAATCAGTGGGAATTTTCAAAAGAGAGTTATACCTTAAATTTTTAAACTTTATCAAGTGATGGAAGTTAATAAAAACGGTACTGAATTTATTTAATCTCCAGAAGTCTGACGTTAGTTTTAAAATCTTAATTCTTAAACTGAACAACTCAATGTTAGATTCACTTACTTTTGATGAAATTTCATCAGAGGTTCAAAGAAATTCAGACGTAATTTTAACTATATTAAGAGTCACCTTTTATTTCAGAAATCAACGCTAGTGCACGTTGTTGAAAAGATAAATATTTTCAATATCCTTACTTGAGATAACTGGGTTGCAAAAGCTCATATATGAGAATATTTTCAATGTTAAATTAAAGCGTTAAAAATGTTTTTTGTTGGAATCGGATTAAATTAAGTTTGGTTTTAAATTTTTATAAAACAACCCAGGATTATCTAATTATGTCTACAAGCCAAATGTGCGTTTTGGGAAGAGAAATTGAAAACGTAAAAATAACTTCACTTGATGAGAGAGACTTTGGATTATCATTCAGGAAAGTGTAAAATGTCGAAAATTACTTTTCGTATTACGTTTATAATACTCAAGCTTGTGTCTTTATCTTGCTTATATTTATGAATCTGATCATGAGCTTTTCCCTATAGTTATTCGGCTCTATACTCCCGCAACTAACGTCTCTGTGTTTCTCCTGGGTTTGTTTCAAAATTTAGTGGGTGGATTTATGTATTGCATACCCGCTTGCCTTTTTGAAAAATTCAGAAGTCCGATATTTTCGCGCACGTATTCTATTGTTATAATATTAGACAGTACACAACATTGATTTTATTTGGAACTTCGAAATTTTCTTTTTCCAATCATTTTTATTCTTTTGCGTTGTATTTTGGTGCGTTTACGCATTGATAGTACACCAAATTGTTAATATTGGAATTAATTTTGGGTCTTATGTCGTAGAGTACCTGCTGCTGCCCTACCGAAGCAATAAAGGCTTGATTTTGATCATGGTCAGTAATGTGGTTGAACTTGCATCTTTGATCGCCATTTTGTTTCTGTCGTTTTTAGCTAAAATTCAGAAAGGATTGAAATAGGTTTTTCAGTGGGAGAAATGGTTAGTGTTGCAGTGTTACTCACATTTGTATCAGCCATGCAAAGTTATAAGGTAACGCTTTAATTTCATGGAAACATGAGATATTTTGCATATTATTAAATTTTGCAAATATTTTTTAGAAATTTAAAACTAAGATTTACTGGACGTTGAGCATTCAGGATCCGGCCTTGAAAATGAAGCCTTTCACCTCTATGGTAATGACTAACCTTTACACACTTAAAATAACGGTGATAACTGCTCTCTCAGTACTAATTGTAGACAGATATGCGCTGAAAGATGTTTTTTGGAATTTCAAATTGTGGGGACCAATTTTTTTGGGGGCCGTCATTGTTGAAGGTATTTTAAGGTCAATTTACATTTTTTGTGAAGAGGTTACAACTCCACTGTTTGGTCGCAGCACTTTTTCACTTCGTATTTTATTTGGACTTATTTTTGCACATATATGTTTTGGAGAAACTTTGTCGATAATCCAAAACGTTTTATGCGGAATCTCAGTGATTGGATTTTTATTATTTTTGATTGGAGTAAATATGGACCTTTGGCGGATAGATAAAGAAACGAGGATTCAGCCAGAGTTTGTCTTCTTTTAGAGATTTACTTATTTTTTTTAACAAGAAAAACTAAAACTACCATCAGAGTTTTTTGTTTCATTTGGGTATTTGTCACTTCTCTCTAGGATTGGGATATTTTTTATAAAATATAGGATTTTGGAAATTGCAAAAATGATGATCAGTTAAATGGGTAAAATATGTTGATAAGATAATAACGATTTTCGCTCACAGAAAAGCCATTTCATTAATTCAGCCTAAATTCCCAATTTAACAATTTTAAGCATTTTATTTTGATTTGAGAACCGCTTAAAACCTCGATGGAATTTTTTAAATATTTCAATCAAAGTCAGCAGGATATTTAAAAAATATAACTCTCAGCTGGTCAACAGCCGCTCGGCAGGTGCTAATTCCTTAAATTATTTGAAATAATTAAATTTAAAGATTTACAAATTTTATTTCATAAGATTATTAACCAATATCAAGTTTTCAACTAGTTTTTAAACTTTCTTATAAATACCCTACCGTTTATAAAAATTGTAATTAAATACAAAACATGTTTTTGCCCATATTCAGTATTTCTTTAATTTATTTGTTTTATAATTCCGTTTTATCTCATAAATTAAGAGGCTTGAAAATCTTAAGTAACTCAAGTGAATATTCATGCACACATAACTTGAAAGAAAAATAGATAAGGTTTTAAAAAAAGTTGGAGCCTGTTGAGTGAAACTTGGAAATATAATTGATATTTTACTTCACATTTTCTATCATTACTCAAATTTATATTTTTAAATGAACAATAAGTTTAAATTTTACTATCGAACCCTGATTTTGTAGGAAATTCACTTTTAATACTGAGAAGTACGTACCTGCGTAGGATCATCTATTTGGACACGTATACGAGATTTATAAATTTCAAATATTAAATTCTAACTACACTTTATATTAAATTGGGCTTGCACCGTAAAAGTACCAACCAACGCGTGTGCTTAACACCGCAAGTGTTTTCTAACATATTAATATTTTATTCTTGATTTCAAAAGTTTTCATTTATAATTCTGTGAACTTTTCTTTTATCTGATTTATACGAATGGGTGAAAAACCATTTTCTGCAATAATTGTGCATATTTGGGCTGAACTCTTCGTTAAGTTAAAATTTAGATAAAATAATTTCATATTTAGTTAATAGTATCATTATTTTAATTTAAGTGATAAATATTGGCATATATGAATATTTTAACCATGGAAGCATTATGAATTTAAAATTTGAGGAGCTTGCACAAATATCTCAATCAAAAATTTTTGCATTTTTTAAATATCAAGAATCTAATGTCTGGAGATTTTGAGGTTTCTCTTGATAAGATACTTAACGCTCGTGTTTTATAAGAACAAACAATTCAGTATCATACAAATTTTAAGAAAAAATCAACGACGAATCATAAAATAGAGAAACTTTGCAGGAATTTTTGAGCTCTTGGTTGTGCTACAGTTTTTATGAAGCAAAACACTTTACCTATTGATCATCAAAATTAAACAATGAAAATATAAACAGAATACTTAATGTGATTTATAGGTTATCGGTTTTATTTGCAATTCATTTAATTAAATAAATGACATAATAGCGATTAAACAAATGTGCCAAACGGATATATAGTATTCACACTGTCAGAGTATCCTGTAACCCTCATAATTTGCCATCAATTAGACAAGTAAAGTCATAGTCCAGGTTTAGTGGTTTATCGAACTTAACCAAGAGTTGAATTTGAGATGTTTTATCCATTTAATTTAAAATATCATACGCCTTCAGTCGTCAGATATAGTCGTGCTCGCTGTCAAATGTTTGAGAAAGATAGAAATAAAAGTAACTGTACCACTATGGTTTAAGGACAACATAAATCACATATTAGTCTTTCGATATACACAAAAGTATCTTTTTCTTGTCCGCAAAGCAACTTATGTCTAACTTGCTCTTAACTGTTTTTAAATTCTTGAATCAGTTGTGATTCATTTACCTCCTATCGGCCTGGTTTTCAAGGCGAAAGTATAAAACAAGCACTACAAGTAAGTAAACCCACCACTTACTTTATCGGGATTCATTCTTTGATATTTCAACGATAACTCTTTCCTTGCATTGATGTTTTAATATCTGACGGTACAACAAAATCAATACCAGGGTATTTCTATTTGGATTTTATTGAAAGACAACTTCCTATTGTTTCAGTTATATTTAATATTTCTTATATATAGAGTTTGCAAATAAATTCTCGAGAAATTAATTTATGTTTTGTTGAATGTACGAAGTTCATAGAGTTTGTAAAGGTGAGTCATACCTTCTTTGTACAAATTATCTCAAAATTCTGTAAAATTTAATAAATGATCACGTTTCAAAAATGTTTTGAAAATATCTGAAAATTGATTATTAGATAAAACAAGTCGTTCGCACGTAGTCGTAATCACATCAGTCTGTTTTCGTTTTTAAGATCATCTCTAGAGTTATACCTGTGGCGTATAAAAATCAAAGTAAAGTTGAATAATTTCTTCTTTATTTAAAATAATTGTTGGCCAGATCTTTAATATTAGACAAAATCAGATTTATTCGAAAATAAATTGATTGAGAGAAAGTTTTTTAATTTCACCCACAATTATTTTGAAGATTTTAATTATTATAAAATATTTTTCATTAAGATCAATTATATTGCTAGAAACTTCAATTTTCTGAATAGTTCATCTAAATTCTAAATAACACCAAAGAAAAATAAACTCTCATCTTGCAAGATAAATTCAATTTTCAATAAAATTATAAAAATTAAAAAAAATACTTGAGGCGACAAAAAATTTTATTTTAAGCCAGCTATTAAATTTGATGAACGTCTCAAAAATTGTGTCTGGGTGTAGTTAAATAAATTCAAAATTATAATCGTCATCTCTCAGTGTAATGACAGATTATTACGCGAAATGAAGAATATACGTTTAAGCAAACCCAATTTAGCCAAAATCTATCAAGCAAAGAATTAATTTCTTCGGATTTTGGTTAAAATCTTGTTTGAATCATTTCGCAAACGATGCAGAGCACTATCAGATCGCGATTACAAAAAAAGTTTTTGCCATGTCTACACTTATTTTAGTGATAAGAATAAATTGATGAAACATATCTAAATTTTAGTTTTTTTATCCTGCTTATATTCAACCTACGTAGTTTATTCAAAGCTGGTTTTATTTTTGAAACAAGTTATAACTTCGAGTATTTTCATAACATCCCCGCTTTTTAATGCAGTTTTTATTGAACTCTCTGAAGCGAAAAAAGGGGAAATATGCGAATTAAGTGTAATTTAATAATTTTCCGAAGTTTTAAATCCTAATCACGTGCGTATAAAAGATTGCGTGTGAGTATAATATTTTTAGAATATGAATGTTTTATAAATGATCGAAATTAAGTAAAATCTTACACTTATGACAATTTACATTTGGTAAAATTTAATTAATTGGTAGACGTCGTAATGTTTTAATCTAAAATCCAATCCTATGGCGTTATTAACAATTAAAACACCTCAATTTTCACATAGGTCAAAATCTCATTTGGAAAAATATCGAATTTCGTCAAAAACCGTTGAAGTAAAATTTTCGCTCGTGCAATGAAAGCCATTTTCTGGTATTACACCAGATTTTGAGTCGTATTTTAAAAAAGCAAAGAATTTCATAAGAATGAAATATTTTGCAAATTTAATGAAAATAATGGCTCATCTTATATTAAATACAAATAAATCAACAATAAAAAGCAATTTAGTCAATAATAAAACAAATCGAGCACTAAATATGTATTCAATCTGGCAATATTCATAAAACTAAAATTGATATATTTGTTTGGGATGAAACGGGATAAGTGTGAAACATCCAGAGCGAGTGTGCAAGATTGTAGTATAGACCGGACTGAGCGAATAAAAATGTTAAATAATTGGATATATGTAGGTTAAAAGTATATGTCCTTGTCATATGTATTCAAATCTATCCTTAAAACTTGTGAACCAAACCCCAAAAATTACAAAAAACTGATCAGCCCAAAACTTTAAGGTAGTCTAAAAGATTTTTTTATCTTTCATTATATACTGTGTGTATCAAATTTAAAGATGTTTTCTGTTAATTTGTTTGTCTAAATGAAACTAGACTTCCCGTGTTGCGCAAAAAATACAAAAAATTTGGTTATTTTAATGATGGTTTAATAAATGAACAAATTAATCTTTATGTCCATATCAGTCAACTAAAATTTAATTAGAAAATATCACAAGAAAAACAGCTTGATAACAAGTACTCTATAACGCTTAAGCAGAGCCTTTAATATTGCAAAATACTTTAAGTGATAAAACTACGAATTCTTGAGAAAATAAAAATGTTTCGAATATGAAAATTAAATGATAATTATGAACACGTGCAGTCATAACAAATATAAAGATTTGTTACTTTCTTTTATGATTTTGAACTATCACCATAAATTTTTGTCGAAAATATATCCTTAATATGAAACAACAACGTTTTAAGTTTGTTATTTCGTTTGTTTTGAATGAAAAAATGAGATTGACTCAAACAGATAGTGTGACACGTTTATCGTTTCTTGTCGTAATTAGATTAGTATGATACAACTACAATGGTGACGTTGATGTTTCAAAACATTCCGCCCTTTTCAAGAAGCTCAGCTCAGTCTTCGTGGTTGTTTCACTTCAATCTTATAACCGAATCAGAAGAGTGGTCCCCAATTTTCAATCTTCACTCCTGCCAACCTTCTTCGAAAAAGACGTTCATCTGACTTTCTAGAAGTTTTCAATCTCTATGAGACCCATTTCAGAGAAAAAAATAAATTCAACCAAGGGATGATGACCAATCTCAGTACACATGGCGATACTCTTTCTGTAAATTTCTCGAGATTTGACTCCCTCAAACTGTCCCCTACACAGGACATATTTTCTTTGTAAGCCCTGTTAGAGAGCGCTCTTACCGCAAGCAGGCCGTTTCTTCCTTATGAAGATAATGAATTTTTTATCGTTCAAAAACAACTTTCATCATTTCCGTGCTGTAATCTGTTTAACTACTGCCGATGGAGGTCATGAACGCTTACATGCCCTGCTGAACAGCCAATACACTGCTTTCTCCCGATCCGAGGATAAATACTGCAATCGCGAGTGTTAATGCTGAAGAACTTGTTGGCTGCGATGTGACTACAGAAGGCTATAATCAGATGGCAGCAATCCAAAATGCGGATGACGATATTTCAGATATCCTAAAGGAGATCCGTGATAGCTTTCGAGTGTTGAGTTTAATTAACCAAAAAACAGAAGCAAGATCATCAGGAAACTACAAACAAGTTTGCAAAGATGTGGTTCAAGAGGTCACCAGACGAATGATTATCAAGGAAGGATCCTTTGCAAGTTCTGCAAAAAGCATTGATACCCCTACTGAGTCATAAAAAGTAGAATATCAAAATTTAACAATGTCTAATCTTTCTCATCTTTTAACATGAATCAGGGAACCTCATTTATGGTTCCCTTTTAACATACCAATAACATGAAGTCAGGTTTAGCACTGCTGGATACAGGCTCATGCATCTCAATGGAAAACCCCCAAACGTCATAAAAAACACAGTTATGACGAAAGCATAAAACTAACATTATCATCGTGACGGAAGTCAAATAGAAAATACTGGAACACTAAATTTTTCTGTCGATGTCATGAATATTGAAATAAATCAATATTCTGAAATTTCAAACGATATCTGCTATGAAATGCGTGTGAGTAGTTTAATTACGGTTGAATATGGATGAGTCACTCTCACTAATTCAAATAGGAATTCAATAAATACACAAAGGTGTATGCCAATCGAATCCCCAGAATGGATTATCAACTCAAAATTCGACAACCTAAAATAAAATTAACTCGATAATCTCTTGAGCATGAATAGTGTTTTTTGTGACATGAATTTGACCTTATGAGAAAAGATCTATGTCCTTGTGGCGATATACACTTTATAATTATCATGAATAATCGCTAGTGTGTTAAACTCCTTTAACAATAGCGACGAGGATGAAAGAAAATATTCCTCCTTTCTCGAGAAATTCTGAGCCGTCTGACTGGCTATTTCGATATGAACTAATTGCTGAAACAGAAGACTGGACGCAAATTAAGCAATGCTCACTCCTCCCTACATTCTTTGACGAAGGGGTCCTGAAGGAGTACCGCTCATCGTCAATATCGTCTCTACCGGCCTCAGAGAAAAAATTAGCCCAAATCAAGGATTGGATGAGCAATCTAAGAAGTAGCGGCGATTCACTCTTCTCTGACTTCTCAAACTTCACTTCGATGACCTTTTCTCTGGGACAGGATATTTCCTGCTGTCGATACAATTTAGAAGCCTCCCTGAAAGCGGCCTGACCATCACTTTCGGCTTCGGACCGAGATTACTAAGTATCGCAAATAATATTGGCGTCTTTACCGCATGCAGTTGCAGTTCACATTCGGGCCATGGGAGTCTATGATGTCTCTAAGATTTGCCAAACAGCTAGTATACTGCTGACTCCAGATCCGGCGATTCACCACATGGCAGCTGTGTTGATGGAGAAAAAAAACAAAAGCGATAACTTATCGCATGCTGAAGAGGTATTTCTAGCCATAAACAAATTAATAACCTTGACGAGATTTTGCATCATATCCAAGAGGGCATTGAAAGTCTAAGAACTAATCAAAATAGGGGTTATGATAGCCCCGATTCAATTAAAACCTGTGAGAAATGTGGATCGAGAAGGCACCGAACACAAGATTGTTTGGGGAAAATCGTCTGCTGCTTCTGTAAGAAAAGAGAACATTCCGCTTGAATTTGTAGAAATAAGAATAGTAATTCTCGTCGTTTCTACTCTTACTCTCTTTTTAATCACCTCTAAAATAACCCATATCTAGTCGACTTCAAAATCCTAACAAACAATCGATGTGGTCAGGCCTTATTAGATACGGGGTCTTGTATTTCGCTGATTAACGCAAAATTCGTAGAAAATATCAAAGTGGCCCCTTGTAAAGTTAATTTTGTGAGTGTCAACGGAACCCAGATCGAACACGATGAAAAAATTAATCTATCTATTTAAGCAAAAAATAGATTACTGAAGCGGGATTTCATATTCTCGAGCAAAATAAATTGTGATCTTATTATTGGCCGAGACATACTGAAGAATAATAACACATTACTCGACACAAGAAACCAATTTTCTAAATCATAATACATTGATTGTTCGGCTATCGATAACCTTGAACTAAATATCAACGGAGGGTTACAGGAATGGCAAAGGGATAAAATATCAACAATTATTGCACAAAAAATTGAGTTTTTTCAACAAACGAGAATGATATCGGCAATACAAATCTGTGCCCTTTGGATATCTATACAGGGACGCAAAACCATATTGAATCCCTATGCATTAGAAGACCGAATTTGAAAATAAAATAGATATCATGTTGCGCTACGGAATAATTTAAGAATCAAACCACCCATGGTTTTCACCAGTAGTCAAAGATAAGAAAAAGATAATAGTCACGGACTGTGCGTGAACTATCGGAAATTAAACTCAGAAACATCTAAGGACCAATACTCACCGCCAAACATCGAAGAAATTCTAGACGAAACTTCTGAATATCAATATTATTGCACAAAAAATTGAGTTTTTTCAACAAACGAGAATGATATCGGCCATACGAATCTGTGCCCTTTGGATATCTATACAGGGACGCAAAACCATATTGAATCCCTATGCATTAGAAGACCGAATTTGAAAATAAAATAGATACATGTTGCGCTACGGAATAATTTAAGAATCAAACAGCCCATGGTTTTCACCAGTAGTCATGGATAAGAAAAAGATAATAGTCACGGACTGTGCGTGGACTATCGGAAATTGAACTCAGTAACATCTAAGGACCAATACTCACCGCCAAACATCGAAGAAATTCTAGACGAAACTTCTGGATATCAATATTATTCTCTTGATCTTCAGTCTGGTACTGGCAGTGTGCAGTCAGCGATGCAAGCAAATATAAAACCACATTCTGCCCATATGTCGGATCGGGACTTTATGAATTCAATGTGATCCCATTTGGACTATGCAACGCACCAGCTAACTTCCAATGGTTGATGGATAAGGTGCTAAAGGGACTGAAATGCTGTAGAGTCTATTTAGATGACATTCTCATTTTTTCGAATTCCTTTGAAGAACATCTTACGGATATAGAGGAAGTTTTGGATAAACTACGAGAAGCCTGTTTGAAATTAAAACCGAATAAATGCAAGTTGACGCAATGGAAAGTTGAATTTCTTGGATACACTCTATCGAAAGATGGAATATCTGCTAACTCTTCTCATATAGATCCAATTCTAAACTGGAAATCCCAATCAAATAAACCAGTTTTAAAATCATTCTGAGGAGTTTCAGGATTTTATCACAGGTTCATTGATAATTTCGCTAATATTACGCACCACCTTAAAAAGCTAATGAGAAAGGAGGAGCCCTGGGAGTGGGACTATTCTATTGAACTCGCATTTAATCAACTTAAGGATCGATTGAAGAACATAATGACATTGGGGCAACCAGACATCTCTAAGCCATTCATTCTGCACTGTGATGCATCTGAGTAGCTATTGGAGCAGTTCTCTCCAAACATGGAAAACAGGGTCTGGTACCAATGGCTTTTACAGGTCGAACATTGAATTCTGCAAAAAGAAAATATTCTACCATTGATAAAGAGTGCCTAGCGATCGTGGCTGCTGTCAGGAAATTCCGAAATTATCTATACTGATCTCGATTCGTGCTAATGACTGATCATAACACACTCGTTCATCTGAAAAATATGAAAGAAGTGAGAGGGCGATGCACACGTTGGATCCAGGAGCTGGAAGAATTCAATTATACCATTGAGTATATCAAGGGTAGTTAAAATATTGTGGCAGATTCGCTTTCAAGAATCTCTGCAGCAATTAAGATTGAATTTAATATGGATTTTGGAACGGAACAAAAAAAATCGAAGACTATTCAACATGTTATCAAAGTACTCAGGCAGCAGGAAAATCGCAACCAAAATGACAATATGGCACTGAGATTACTGAGAGGAAGAGCTCATTTAGAAATTATTGGTGATCTCCTATACCACACAGGTAGAAGAGGGAATAAAATAGTCGTTCCGGAATACTGCACGAATATGATGATCCAATCGATGCATGAAAAATATTTAGGTCACTTAGGAGTCAATAAAACAGTGTCATCTATTCGCGATAGGTTCTTTTGGCCCGATATGGCTTCTAATGTTAAAGAACAGCTTTCTAAATGCTTACTGTGCAACTTAAACAAATCCAAACAGCATACTCCAAGAGCTGAATTGCATCCTATATCCGATAAAAGCAGATTTGGACATTGGGAGCTAGATTTTACCTGTCCCCTACCAACAACATTGAAAGGCAATAAAAACATTATGGTGTGTGTGGATCATTTTAGCAAATGGGTCGAAGCAGCAGCCATACCAGATAAATCAGCCAAGACCGCGGCAGAAGTTTTATTTTCAAGCGTCATTTGCAGATATGGTATGCCTAGTAGTATTCTAACGGACCAGGGCACGGCATACGAATCAATATTGTTCACGCACCTCTGCCAGTTTATGGGAATCGAGAAGTTAAGGTCAACCCCTTACCATCCGTCAACTAATGGTCTAGTGGAGCGAACTAACAAGACAATAAAGGATATCTTGAGGTCCGTGGCTGGATCGAATCCTGAAAACTGGGACATACATCTCGATAAAGCCTTATTTGCAATTCGTGCTGCTAAACACAGTCCTTCAAACTATTCTCCTGCATTCTTGGTTCACAGATCGGAGTCTCAACTCCCTATAGATCTCTCAATAAATAACCCTACAAATGCTTCCGAGGTACAAAATTATCATGTATTCGTTCAAAACTTAAAGACCTCTCTAAAATCGGCATTCAAAATAGTGGAGAATAATTTGAAAACCTCGGCTAACAAGATGAAACGTTTGTATGATACCAAAATCTACGAAAAAAAATTTTCGCTCTGTGACAGCGTTCTTCTTAAATCCCGGGCGGCTTCAAATCTAGAACCTTGCTTTGAAGGACCGTTTGAGATAATTAAAGCTGAACATACGGTATATGACATAAAGAGAGCTATTCTATCCGAACAGGATTAAAATAGTCAATCACGACCTATTTTACCGATGCGCTAATCCTAATTCAAACCCAGAACAAAATTCTAAGAATGAGCAAAGACCTTCCTGACCAATAAAACCTCCAGGGTTCTATAACGAAAGTTAAATAAGAGGGGGATGTATGTGGCGATATACACTTTGTAATGATCGTTAGTGTGTTAATCTCCTTTAACAGCAGCATACGTTTTCTTCTCTTTGAAATATATCGAGGCTCAAGAGAAGATAAGTTGAATTGTTTATAACCAAGAAAGATAAATAAATCAATCACAATCAAATCATGATAAAGATGAAAAAAGCAATCAAATAATTTTTTAATATATTTTTTCATTATAAATTTACATACCTTATTTAAATTTACAAATTTTCTTGGAATTTCATAGGTTAATATGCACATCCATTAAATTTTACCGGGAGAATAACCTGAATTTTAGATTAAATATTAAAATAACATTCAGATCAGAACGAAAAAATAAAATTTAAACAAGGAATTAATTTAAGTGAAATTAAAACAATCCTATTCATGAATTTTATGATTCCATGATTATAAGTTTGATCTTATTCTTATTAAATTGTTCACAATCATAGCATTTTGTTCAAGTTAATCCACAAAATACTTTAAAATTGATGTTGGATCCAAAATTATTAAATACTCTGTGGATTACAATGAGCATGAATACCTTATTATATAAACTGGAAAAACTATTTAAAGATGAAACAAAGATACGTTAAAATGTAAAACACAAATTGGAAAAAAACTAAAATTCAATAAATATTATTATTATTTGAAAAGTATCGGACATATAATATTATACTGAGTTTGCGCTGAACATTATCAATTAATTCTAACCTGCGAAATTTTTATGAAAATTGATTTGATACATCATTTATTCTTGTGTTTATATATAGATGAGCGAGCCGATTATTTTTTATAATACATAAAGCTATTTATAAGAATTGTAAACTGATAGAGCATGATTAACGCTTAAATACTCTTTTTTAAGATTTAATTAATCATTAAACTCATATAACTATAATTTTTGTGTGAAATTTATCTTTGGCGTATTATATTAATGATCTCTTAGTCCTAAAATAAAAAATATACTTTTAAAGTATAAATTAGATTTGTCTACATTGTAATCGCATTAGTTTTCTCGTTAAAGATTAAATAAACTTTGATTCGAACCAAATTTAAGTTAAAAGCTAATATAAACTAGATAGTAAAACACTTTGATGATGTCATAACACTGATATCAATAAATTTTAAATTTAGTAATAAATAAACGATAAAATGTTTCATAGACTACGATTAGCCTGCTTCTTAATTGAGATGTTAACGCACAATTTATCTTTTGATAATAATGAAGTGAAAAAATAAAAGTTAACTCTCAGAATATTATTAATATGATTTTATTCAGATAAGAGATTTCAATTTTACATTTTGCCCGTTAAATTTATGATTCGAGATATTCAATTCGACAATTGTTATGCCAAATAAGTGGAAGATAATTATTAAAATTATCTTTTTAAATGTTGAAAATGGAAAAAATATTCACATGATCAAAGTTTTATTTTACCATCTGTTTCGATATGCTAAATCGAAATCGCACGTTTCTAGAAAACGGAGGGAAAACATAATGGTATTTATAACCATAGATTAATTATTTAAAGAAAATAAGTTATTACGACGTTATTAGAGCAAAATTTAAACCCATAAAAACTGCATCATGCAAGTAAACTCAGATAAAAAGTATTCCATCTCCGTATAGTTTTTAACTAAGATATTGGGCGTTTATATTTGTCGTTTATTAGAGTTTGGCCAAAAATAGTATTTCTCAATATCTTTGATATGCATGTTATAAATTTATAAACTAAAATGACATAGATAGTTGTAAAATCATACAAAGAAAGTAAAAATAAATGAGATGATGCTTTTAAAGATTTTCAAGATAACTCAATACAGAATCATAAATGATTTTGCGAAAATTGCTTCATTAGTCTTTAAACGAGATTCTGTGAATTTATTCGTGAATCGATCTTCAAATTAAATCACAATATATGAAAAATATCTTGATGATACAATTCTCAGACGTCTCTTTTATTTAAAATAAGATCCATTATTAAAATATTTCTTTAATATTTTACTTTAACCAATTCATGTTTAATTAAAAACTTTAATTGATATTTTATGATCAACATAATAAATTACGAAAAATACGTTATTTATGTTCATTGTAGAGCTTTAATGAGCCAAAACTATCTTTTGTATCTGTCAATGGATGTTATGTTGTTTTTACACCCTTCAGAGTAGCTATGGTGATACATATTGTCGTTCTACTCATCTCTCGAGTCTTCCTCATACTCTATTTTTCAAAATTAGGTTTAAAGTAGTGTTTAAACATTACACACATCGACTTATTAGATAGACCGTGTTGTCGTGGCATTGGTTCATTTGTAAGAAGGCATATATTTGAATTTCGTAATGAATAAAAGTATGTCCCTATATATTCAGTCAGGACAACTCATTATCTTACTTTTTATTAAGTGGTCGTTCGAGCGCTTACTTTTCATAACCGTTTAGGTGTAATATATTCAAAGTATTGAGTATAAAGATCATGATATCGATCAACAAAAAGCAACATTTTGATACACGGAATTATCTTAAATAACCTAATTAAAATATTTGTTCATAAGATGAGAAATCATTGAAAATATCAATAAATTTCATAATTTCAAATGAAAGTATGCTATACTACGTATTATTATCCACTTAATAAAATATATCTTCAAATAAAAAAATTAACTATACTTGAAAAACAGATATACAATTTTTATTATATTACAAAATTTAAACAGGTTATTAATTAATTTTCAGATATTTGTCAAATAAAATTTAATTAATTTATCTGATAAAAAGATTTATAATCTAATTAATCGAAGGAATGCGAATTGGATTATGAGACTGGGTCAAAATGCATAGAGCTCTTATCTCACAACCAAATAAAACATTGATAGGCATGATTATGTTCGAGAAATTCTTTAAATGATAATTAACGATTGTTTCGTCTCTCTTCAGTTAAAATTAAAGCTATTTAATTTAGTTTACTTTTAAAATATATCATTGACATGTAAATCTCAACAAATTTTTATAACAAAACTTTTCAAACAATAACAACGTGACATTACGAGATCCTCCGTTAATAGACGACGATGAAATGATGAAAAAGATATATGTTCTATTTTTATTTTTAATTGATCTATCAATTGTTTATTCCCCTCATCACATAAAAGATAAAATTGAAAAGATACATCAAAATCTTTATTTAAAACGTATATCTACAGAACATGATTCAACCGCGAAGAAGGTATCAATGGACATATCTCAAAGTCAAACTCCTGTTCAAAACCTCGGCACTCTAGATGCAATGACAATCGATAATGACGTTTTACAATCTAGTTTAACAGAAAGAATGACCATGAAGAAAAATCATAAATCAAATATTTCGCCGAGATGGAAATTATATGGGAAAAAGTATTATGAAAAAAGAAAGAGACTTTTGAGATTATTTCAAACTTATCATCCATCCAAATACGATTTTTTTTCACCATCTGATTTCCTTGCATTGAAAAAGAAGGGGTTTGAATCGATAAGCTCGCTGAGTAATAAAATTAAAGATATTCCCAGGCACATACAGAGACATATATACTTAAGAACAAGTAAAGAGATATCGACAATTGGAAATGAAGAACCAAAGATAACTCTGAATACTCAATTATTACCACTAACTTATAAACATGAAAATGAGTCTGGACGATATCCGGGATCGCAGTTGTGTCGTAGACGTGATTCTACTGACTACTTTTTGATAGACACTAGTTTTAGTAAGATAAGCTATTGGAGGTGTCGTCAGAAACCCTCGGTAAAAATGATCAAAGAATTCGATCAAGATAATACTTTCAGTTATCTTAGATCAAGTTTAACAGATCAACATGAAACCAAATTTCTAGAAAGAGTTTTAGTTGAGTTAAGTCTTATATCTCATTTCGAATCACGTGAGATTTTGAATAAAAATCCAAAATTTAGTGGTCTGCTACTTCAGCAGCTTATTGAAAACTTTCGCGAATTTTCACAAGCTATGCATTATCTCCGTCACAAGCATCGCAGTGATAAATATGATTTAAATTTTAAACAATATAAAGATCTACAAGAGCTCACGTCTAATTTGAGCATGAAAACATTTGCAGTATTTTTATATTATTTCAAGAGCTCTGCACAACATTCTTTTCGCATAAAACGAAAACGCTTATTCGATGTGGTGTACTTATCGATTCTTTGTACCTTCAGAAATTTCATGAAAAAGGTAGATATATTGGAATAGTACTTTTAATTTATCTATTTAAGAATAAAATCAAAAGTTACATATTTGATAAACACAAAGAAATGGTCATGATAGATGCAAATGAAAATGGATATCGTTCTAAATAAAATTATCGACATAATTTTATGAAGTATACGATGTGATAAATTTTCAATTTGTTTTTTTTCATCTTTCAATACATTTGATATTAAAGATTTCAAATTTATTCGAGAAAAATTTGTTATTTGATCGTTGTTCTAAGATTCTAAAATTATAAATTTGATAATTTTTATATTATATTGTGATGTTTTTTAAGGTTTATAAAAATTGCAATCTTAATATTATATTTAAATATAAATACTTTCATAATTAGCTTAAGTTGAATATTTTCATTTTGTTAATTTCATAACTTATATTTTTAACTGTTTTAACTGTCAATATCATCTGTCAAATTAGACCATTTATATTTTTTTATTTTCAGACAATTCTGATTCAATTAAAAAATTAAAATTGTATTATATTTCATTAACTTAAACAAAAATGTTCAAGAAAGTGTTTTGATTTATTTTTTGACTTTGAATATTTATTTTCCTTGCTCTATAAAACATTGTTTCAATTTTTTTTTGAAAATCATTAAAATAGTGGAGATATTTTCAATAAAAATTAATAACTAAATACTTTGTCACATATCATAATGGGCCATAAAGGTGATTGATTTAGCTGAATTTATTTCTTTACGGATGAGTTATTTTACTTTAATGGGAAACGATAAAAGGGATCAGTTCTGGTTTCCCATACTTTTAATATCAATGATAAAGAACAAAAAAAAATAACAAGTTTTAATATTTTTCAATTTTTTTTATAAATGTTGGACAACGATAACACCCCCAATGATAAATTTGAAAGAATCAAAATTAATCATCAGGTTAAAAATATGTTTTGAATATTTCTTAGTTTTAGAAGAAAAAAAATCTCAATCACAAACAAACTTTCATTTTACGTGAAATAGTGAATATCAAAATTTTAAGTCTATTAAATAATAATAAAAAATTCATAACCAGAGATGATGGACCTTATTAGATAAAGAAAAAGGAAGACAAATTGAGTTTAAAATGAACCAAATTCTACATTATAATCTGATATCAAATTAATTCTTAAAAATAACTTGTAAAACTCATAAATTCATTGAAAAAAATGATGTTGATACTATTCATTTTATGAGTAATAATATTTATCATAGACAGCCAAATGAAAAAAAATTAAAAACATGGTGAATGTACAAAAACGCAATTGAAATTAAATTTATAAATTTACAAATAATTAATAAAGTTTTAAAGAAACATTTGAGCTAAGCAGTCATCCATATGAAAGATTCTGAGAATAAATAAAAGGCTTTTTCATTGAAATAGCTCAAGATTTATTTTAATGATCGTGTATGAACATATTTTCACCATATTTTAAATAGCAATGAATGCATCGGTATTAACTGTGAAACATTAATTTACAATTCACTGTATATTTTTTATAATGTGAGGAATATAAGTGCAATGTAACTGGAGCTCTATATAACAGATTCTTAAAGATATTTTAAAATTACATTTTTATCAAAATAATTAAGTGTTACTGAAGGGTCAACATAATTTTTTTAAGATATATGAAGTCAATATTTTTGGGTTATAACTTAAACAAAGAAATCATTCATGTAACAAACTAAAATATGTCTTACTTCTCTTTTCTATCTCTTTTAGAAATATAATTTTGTTGATGATTCAGTATTTCTTATTAGTATTATAATTTGTCAAATTTATCTTTATGCGTTTTAATGGGACATTAAACTTCATTTGAGAAAATAATTTATTAATTTTAAAGCTATTATAACAAAATCCAAAAATATCTAATTTTCTCCTCTAAACACTTATAAAACATTAACCCTTACATATTGTAAAAAGCTGAATCAATAGATCTTGTAAACTTCGGAATTTTTTAATATTATTATCAATCATAAAATATATTTAAAATGTTTGATCATTTGAATAGAATACAAAATTAAAAGACATTGAGATTTGATTTTATCTTTGAAGATATTCGCTATTTTATTACTTGGGAAAAATGTGTTATGGTGACATATTAATATCTGTAGAATATGACCATGCTTATAAAAACAACAAATAAAGAATTTCTCATTTCAATCGTTTAATTTAAAATATCGCATGATTATAAAAAGCAAAATATATAGTAAAAAGTTTTTTTATTTTCTAAAAAATATGAATTTTTTAACATTAAATGAATAATAAGTTATTTAAAGAAAAAATATAAAAAACATCAAGTAAAAATAATCAAATTCGGATAAAAACGCATAATTCTTGTAATCTTAACTGACAAAAATCTGGATTTACAAAACAATTCTCATTGAAACGAATACTAATTTCCATCCTTTATAATACAAAATATCAAAAAGCCATCACACATTTTACAGTATTTATTTTATGAAAACCTTATTTGCAAAGTTGACTTACACGATTGAAAATACTGGATATACTTTATTGTTAAATGTTGATACAGATACAAGAATATCATTTTGAAGTCTATGGTAAACATGATTTGAATGTTGATTGAATTCACTATTCTTTCCAAGATATTGAAATATTTCTGATTACTCTCGAAAGTAATCGATCAGCTTACGAGATAATTATTTTTTAAATATTTTGTATTCATAACCATGTCTGCTTTTATCCGGAAAAGATATGAAAGTAAATGCAATCAAAATATTCTCTAAAAATTTAGATTCATGCTAATCTGAAATAGAAGAAAATATATTCAGATTCGAACCTTCTAAATGTAGAAATAGTTAAATTTTTATTATAGCTCTGAAATATCGATTGATTGAGACGTCGGTTTTTTCAATTAATTTAATTTTTAATAGAGGTCAGAATTTTTGGTTATTATCAACTCTGAGGCTCCATCATTACCTGTCTTTCAAAATTAGAATAAAACTTAGATTGCCATTTAATTCTGAAATCTTTCGCTTTTGTTCAATATTTTTCAGGATTTCTTGGTTTTTCTTCTAGCAGAGTCTGTCATGTATTACTAAATTGCGTAATTCATTCGAAATTTTTTTAACTTAGAATGGTGAATCTTAGAAAAAGGTAACTGTTTCGTGAGTAAAAATCGTATATTGGTGGGTTAAAACCAGCAGAAAACACAAAATTATGTTGAGATTCTCAAATATTTTCGAATTTATTCTGATCCAGACTAAGGTGGGATTTAATAGCTATGAACGCTGGTGTAAAGACAATGAGATACAATAAGAATGACGATTATCTGTTGTTTTGTCTGTTTTAAAACCATAAATTCAACGTTATTAACACTTTTATCAGTTCTTGATTTTGGAATTATTCCACCTGAAAAATGTGAATGATATTGATCATTTGATAAAATATATTTTTCAACTTCAATCAATATATGATATTCATGTTTTAAAATAAATATATGGTTGATTTAAAATTGTTAAATAGATCAACTATGTCATCACGAGTCGAAAAATGTAGTCATTTTAACTTGAAGCTCGTTATTGACTATGATTATAAGTTTTAATACTTTTTAGATAATCAAAAATATTCAATTCACGACGTTGTATCGAATATTAAGAAAAAAGAATTTATTCTTCTTAAAATTATTAATATGAATCTTTAGTACGTTGAATCTGATTTTGTTCGAATAAATTTCCCATTAATAATTTATTACTTGGTATTGCGACGATATACACTTTATAATGATCTTGACTCATCGTTAGTGTGTTAATCTCCTTTTACAATGGCGACGGGGATGAAAGAAAATATTCATCCTTTCTCGAGAAATTCTGAGCCGTCTGACTGGCTATTTCGATATTAACTTATTGCTGAAACAGAAGATGGATGCAAATTAACCAACGCTCCCTCCTCCCTACATTCTTTGACGAAGGGGTCCTGAAGGAGTACAGCTCCTTGTCAATATAGTCTCTACCGGCCTCAGAGAAAAATTAGCCAAAATCAAGGCTAGGATAATCAATCTTAGAAGTAGCGGCGATTCACTCTCCTCTGACTTCTCAAACTTCACTTCGATGAACTTTTCACCGGGATATGAAATATTTCCTGCTTTGGATCGAATTTAGAAGCCTCCCTGAAAGCGTCGCGACCATCACTTTCGGCTTCGGACCGAGATTACTAAGTATCGCAAAGAACATTTGCGTCTTTACCGCATGCGGTTCTAGTTCACATTCGGGCCATAAAAGTCTGTGATGTTTCTAAGATTTTCCAAACAGCTAATATCCTGCTGACTCCAGATCCGGCGATTCACAACATGGCAGCCAGCGTTTATGGAGAAAAAAACCAAAGCGATAACTTATCGCATGCTGAAGAGGTATTTCAAGCCATAAACAAATTAATAACCTTGACGAGATTTTGCATCATATCCAAGAGGGCATTGAAAGTCTAAGAACTAATCAAACTAGGGGTTATGATAGCCCCGATTCATTTAAAACCTGTGCGAAATGTGGATCGAGAAGGCACCGAACACAAGATTGTTTGGGGAAAATCGTCTGCTGCTTCTGTAAGAAAAGAGGACATTCCGCTTGAATTTGTAGAAATAAGAATAGTAATTATCGTCGTTTCTACTCTTACTCTCTTTTTAATCACCTCGAAAATAACCCATATCTAGTTGACTTCAAAATCCTAACAAACAATCAATGTGGTCAGGCCTTATAAGATACGGGGTCTTGTATTTCGCTGATTAACGCAAAATTCGTAGAAAATATCAAAGTTGCTCCTTGTAAAGTTAATTTGGTTCGTGTCAACGGAACCCAGATCGAACACGATGGAAAAATTAATATATCTATTTTAATAAAAAATAGATTACTGAAGCGGGATTTCATATTCTCGAGCAAAATAAATTGTGATCTTATTATTGGCCGAGACATACTGAAGAATAATAACACCTTACTTGACACAAGAAACAAATATTCTAACTCAAAATACATTGATTGTTCGGCTATCGATAACCTTGAACTAAATATCAACGACGGGTTACAGGAATGGCAAAAGGATAAAATATCAATATTATTACACAAAAAAATTGAGTGTTTTTCAACAAACGAGAATGATATCGGCAATACAAATCTGTGCCCTTTGGATATCTATACAGGGGACGCAAAACCATATTGAATCCCTATGCATTAGAAGACCGAATTTGAAAATAAAAAAGATATTATGTTGCGCTACGGAAAAATTAAAGAATCAAACAACCCATGGTGTTCACCAGTAGTCATAGTTAAGAAAAAAGATAATAGTCACAGACTGTGCTGGGACTATCGGAAATTGAACTCAGTAACATCTAAGGACCAATACTCACAGCCAAACATCGAAGAAATTATGGACGAAATTTCTGGACATCAATATTATTCTTCTTTGGATCTTCAGTCTGGTACTGGCAGTGTGCAGTCAGCGAGGCAAGCAAATATAAAACCGCATTCTGCCCATATGTCGGATCGGGACTTTATGAATTCAATGTGATCCCATTTGGACTATGCAACGAACCAGCCAACTTCCAACGGTTGATGGATAAGGTGCTAAAGGGAGTGAAATGCTGTAGAGTCTACTAAGATGACATCCTTATTTTTTCGAATTCCTTTGAAGAACATCTTACGGATATAGAGGAAGTATTGGATAAACTACGAGAAGCCGTTTTGAAATTAAAACCGAATAAATGCAAGTTTACGCAATTGAAAGGTGAATTTCTTGGATACACTCTATCGAAAGATGGAATATCTGCTAACTCTTCTCATATAGATCCAATTCTAAACTGGAAATCCCATCAAATAAATCAGATTTAAAATCATTCTGAGGAGTTTCAGGATTTTATCACAGGTTCATTGATAATTTAGCTAATATTGCGCACCCCTTAATAAGCTAATGAGAAAGGATGAGCCCTGGGAGTGGGACTATTCTGCTGAACTCGCATTTAATCAACTTAAGGATCGATTGAAGAACATAATGACATTGGGGCAACCAGACATCTCTAAGCCATTCATTCTGCACTGTGATGCATCTGAAGTAGCTATTGGAGCAGTTCTCTCCAAACATGGAAAACAGGGTCTGGTACCAATGGCTTTTACGAGTCGAACATTGAATTCTGCAAAAAGAAAATATTCTACCATTGATAAAGAGTGCCTAGCGATCGTGGCTGCTGTCAGGAAATTCCGAAATTATCTATACGGATCTCGATTCGTGCTAATGACTGATCATAACACACTCGTTCATCTGAAAAATATGAAAGAAGTGAGAGGGCGATGTACACGTTGGATCCAGGAGCTGGAAGAATTCAATTATACCATTGAGTATATAAAGGGTAGTCAAAATATTGTAGCATATTCGCTTTCAAGAATCTCTGCAGCAATTAAGATTGAATTTAATATGGATTTTGGAACGGAACAAAAAAAATCGAAGACTATTCAACATGTTATCAAAGTACTCAGGCAGCAGGAAAATCGCAACCAAAATGACAATATGGCACTGAGATTACTGAGAGGAAGAGCTCATTTAGAAATTATTGGTGATCTCCTATACCACACAGGTAGAAGAGGGAATAAAATAGTCGTTCCGGAATACTGCACGAATATGATGATCCAATCGATGCATGAAAAATATTTGGGTCACTTAGGAGTCAATAAAACAGTGTCATCTATTCGCGATAGGTTCTTTTGGCCCGATATGGCTTCTAATGTTAAAGAACAGCTTTCTAAATGCTTACTGTGCAACTTAAACAAATCCAAACAGCATACTCCAAGAGCTGAATTGCATCCTATATCCGATAAAAGCAGATTTGGACATTGGGAGCTAGATTTTACCTGTCCCCTACCAACAACATTGAAAGGCAATAAAAACATTATGGTGTGTGTGGATCATTTTAGCAAATGGGTCGAAGCAGCAGCCATACCAGATAAATCAACCAAGACCGCGGCAGAAGTTTTATTTTCAAGCGTCATTTGCAGATATGGTATGCCTAGTAGTATTCTAACGGACCAGGGCACGGCATACGAATCAATATTGTTCACGCACCTCTGCCAGTTTATGGGAATCGAAGTTAAGGTCAACCCCTTACCATCCGTCAACTAAGGGTCTAGTGGAGCGAACTAACAAGACAATAAAGGATATCTTGAGGTCCGTGGCTGGATCGAATCCTGAAAACTGGGACATACATCTCGATAAAGCCTTATTTGCAATTCGTGCTGCTAAACACAGTTCTACAAACTATTCTCCTGCCTTCTTAGTTCACGGATCGGAGCCTCAACTCCCTATAGATCTCTCAATAAACAACCCTACAAATGCTTCCGAGGTACAAAATTATCATTTATTCGTTCAAAACTTAGAGACCTCTCTACAATCGGCATTCAAAATAGTGGAAAATAATTTGAAAACCTCGGCTAACAAGATGAAACGTTTGTATGATACCAAAATCTACGAAACAAAATTTTCGGTCGGTGACAGCGTTCTTTTTAAATCCCGGGCGGCTTCAAGGCTAGAACCACGCTTTGAAGGACCGTTTGAGATAATTAAAGCTGAACATCAGGTATATGACATCAAAGAGCTATTTTATCCGAACAGGATTAAACGAGACAATCACGACCTATTGTATCGATGCTCTAATCCAAATTCAAATCCAGATGAAAATTCTACGAATGAGCAAAGACCATCTCTACCAAGAAAACCTCCAGAATTCTATAACGAAAGTTAAATAAGAGGGGGATGTATGTGGCGATATACACTTTATAATTATCGTGACTAATCGTTAGTGTGTTAATCTCCCTCAACAGTCCTCTTCAAATCGATACCGGGAATGCAGCGCAAATCTCGTCGAATCCATACAGTGCACATATGCAAATTTTAAAAACAATCAATCACAAAATTTCTGAAGTATTGAAAAACGGAATAATAAGAGAAAGCAACTGCTCAAGGTGCTCACCAGTACTCCTGATAAAAAGAAGTATGGTAGCTAGTGATTTGACGTTCATTATAGAAAGGTAAATTAGGTATTTTCGAGGGATCATTTTTCGACACTTCAGATATAAGAAATTATCAACCATTTTTCAGCCCATCGTTATTATTTATGTCTAGACCTACAATCAGGGTACTTGCAGAGTTTAATCGAAGAATGTAACCGGCTTTAAACAACTTTTTGAGCTTACTGTTGTAGCAGCCTCTATGAGTTCAATGTCAAACAATTCGGACTCAGCAATGACTTCTCGAATTTTAAGCGCCTCGTTGACAGAATCTTACTGGGAATTCAATATTTCTGCGTATATCTTGACGAAATTCTGATATTTTACATTCTTACAATCAACATAGAGAGGATACTAAGAAAGTACTGAATTGATTTTAAGAATAAGGCCTCAAACTAGAAGCTTAAAAAATGCAAATTTGAGTTTAGAAGTATCGATTTTCTCGGATTCAGTGTTTCACAACTAGGAGAACGGGCAAACTCTTCCAACATCGAACCTATCGTTAAGTGGAATACACCTTCGAATCATACAATTTAAAAGTCATTTAAATGTCAAACTGGATGTTACTAAGGATTTATCAGAGATTTATCTGTTATTGCACACCCTCTGTACAGTTTGCTCCATGAAAACTCTCATTGGGTTTTGAATGAAGAAGCTGAATCAGTATTTTCGAGTCTCAAACGAAGCCTACTCTCCATTTCAACTTTTAGAATTCTGAACCAATCACGAAAATTCATCCTCAACTGTGATGCATGAGATGGAACGGTTGGAGCCGTAATTTCGCAATACAATTATGAACAGTGTCTGGTTCCTATTTCTTTCGTGAGCAGGACACTCAACATAGCAGAAAGAAGATTTTACACCAACGACAAGAAATGTTTGGTTTTTGTCTTCGCTGTTTGAAAATTCAAAGGCTACCTTTTAGGAGCCAAATTCGAATAACTTACTGAAAATCACCACTTAGTCCGCATAAAAACAAGAAAAGATACTCGAGAAAGACGAACAAGGTGGATCGTAGAGTTAGAAGAATTCGAGAACAGCATTTCTGATGTCATAGGAAACCAAAACATTGTGGCTGATTCCCTCCCAAGAATCTCTGCACCCAATAAACCTATACATCGAACTCGATATCTCATCAGAAAAAAAACGTTGAACTATCCAAAGAATTTTTATAACCCAACATTGAAAAAAATCGACACTAAACACCGACGAACCAGTTAGACTCCTACTGAAGGGAGCTTATCACCAAGAAGTAACTGACGGAAGTTTTTTCATAACGGTAGGCCAGAGTTTTAAACTAGTTGTCTTGGAACACAGCATCAAAGAAATTCTCGAGTTAGTCAATTACATACACCTCCGTCAACTTGGAATCGATAAGACAGTGGATTCTATCAAAGATCGATTTCACCAGACCAATTCCCACAACAGAAGCTGGGAAAAAATACATCATGCTTTGCGCCGATCATTGTTTAAAGTGGATTAAAACTGTCTCAATACAAGATATATTGACAAAATCTGCAGCCAGAGTCAGATTTTCAAACATGATATCTCGGTTCGGTATCCCAAAAAAATTCAAAGCTGTCAAAGAACGGTATTCTAATCTCAGTTATTCCATCATCCATCCGATTTTATGGGTATCGATAAGTTGCGAACCACTCCCCACCACTCTCAAACTAACGGTTTGGTGGAAAGAAAAAACAAGAAGATTCATAAGATTCATGAATAGGGGTCGAGTTAGAACGGTCTAAACGGAATGGGAACCTCGACATAATATTATTTGCCATCTGATGCGCAAAAATTCATCGACTAGGTACTCACTGACTTCTCTCGTCTTAGGAAGCTAACCTCTCTCATTTGTTAATCTATCTTTTAAAAATCCTACAAATGTCGAAACGTTTTAAATACTACCATATTTTCGCACAAGAACTGGCAAATTCGATGAAAAATTCCTTCAACATTGTTTAACATAATCCTAAAAAGAAGCAGACAAAATGGAGACTATACAACAACAAAAATAGACTTGACTAAATATGCCGACGGAGATTTTGTTCGTGCTATGAAGAAAAAAATGTCAAAACTGTCATCAATGCTCGAAGGTCTGAAAAAGATCATTTAGTCCAATCATCCAGCCTACGAACTCCGGGAACTTTACTGCCAAAATCGAATTAAACGTGTTAACAACGATCTTGTATACAAATTCTCCTTTCCGAAAACTAGCCCAAAATCGTCGTGACTCCTAAATGTAAAGGTCCCAAGAAAACCACATGGGTTTTATAAAGAATCATGAAGATTCAAAAGAAGGGGAGATATGTGACACATAAAAAGTATCTTCTCGTAATTAGATCAGAATACTCATACAACAGCCAAATTTAACAAACCAATATTTATTGGGTAAATTAGGCAAGCATTTTTTACAGAAAACTAACGACGTTTAGATGTTTTAAATTTAGTTAATCTTGAAAATCTCATTTATATCACGGTAAATTTTTCAATAGTTTTTTTAAAGTGTTGACGATTAAGTTTAAGAAATAAATTTTAAAATAATAAAATTTTGGTTTAAGATAGATAAAAGACAAGAATACGTTTAAGATTGAATTAACTTAATATTATAAATATCTAAAGTTTTCAGTTGAGTAATTTAAAGAGTTACAATTTCATAAAATTTAATTAAAATATTTGCTCCACTCGACGTTTCCTAACTTCAGCCATTCTCTAAAATAGTTAGAATGGTTTCATAAAATATATGATAAAAAAAGATTCAATATAATAAATTCAAAAGAACGCCCAATGCGGGGCTCGAACCCGCGACCCTGAGATTAAGAGTCTCATGCTCTACCGACTGAGCTAACCGGGCACCATCGACGAACAACTAGGAATCTAAAAAATATATTTATAACATATAAAACAGTGCTGTACACCCTTTACCACGTCTATGATTATTTGGGAAATTGAAAAAATGTTATCACCTTAAAAGGCTTTAAATATTCACATTGATAACTTGAATGACTATACTTATGTTAATGATTGTTTCGGAAAATTTCGTAAGGAGACTGGAAAAAATTATAATAATAAAACCTGTGGTTATGAAAAACAAAGCAAACAATTCATTTTAGAGTTTAAAAGGTTATTCAGGAAAATAAAATAAATTTTGCTGTCAACTTGTCTGATAATGTGGGTATGTCCCAAAAAGGCGAGTTAACTTTTGCATTCAAACGTTTAAGTAGAACACGGTATAATTTGGTTGATTCTTTACACCAGTTGATATTTGTGTATCTTCGTCTCCTTGATTATATGCTGAATAACAGTAAAACATACCTTGACGAATATGGGATTTATCTCGAGCACGCCCAGACTATACCTGCTGTTAGGCATTTAAACTCAAGTTACAGAGGAAAGATTTTTGTATCACAACAACATCTGATTTTTCAGTTGAGACATATCATATTTATTTATGGTTCTGGATTTAGTATACATCAGTCGAGACATTATGTGTATACTCTTTCGTGTATCAAAGCCTTTGTTACAGTAACGGCACAGAGAGTAAGAAACATAAGTTTGAAATGTGCTTTTTTGAGCGTTCCCTTTTCATTTATATCGATAGTAGAGAGATGCAAGTACCTAGATAGATTTGATTAAATATTTATGCCTGTTTAAATTTTCGCATGTGTGTTGTGGTGATAGATAACGCGAGACTATACCACTCACCAATTGTGTAGCATCTGAGTTCCAAATTGGGTAATTTTATAAAAAATATTTACCCTTTTACAATCCTAATCTCTCACAAATATAATGAGTTTTCGGGGTTATAAGTATTTAAACAGCAGGTTTTATCCTATATATTAAACTGAAAAATGATACCGAGAGACTCCAAAATTTGACACTAATCTTCAGGATTGTTACTCTCATATGTGTCAGGTGGTTTTAAAATGAACACAAAGAAATGAATGTTTTCATTAAAGTTAGTCTTTGTCTCATGATTTTTATCGACAAACTTGCAAGAATTAAAATAACTTTGGACGATACTCATACAAAGTTACCTCAACTCAAAATTCTTGAACAACAATAAAATTGAAAAAATTCTGTATCATGTGTCCGATTCGTTTATTTATCATGATAAAAAAAATCTTGATTTTATTGTCATCGAATACTGGAACAACCGGTTCAAAGGTATGTCTAATATCGATATACGAATGGATGAAGTTTATAAAATGAATTAATCCCAAATTTTAAAAGAATTTAAAAAACAAAGCTCTGCATCACATTAAGTTCGGAATTTTTTTCGAAACAACCAAATACAAGGAATATTATCACACTTCATGTGAGTATCAAGATGTTTTATCTAAATTTGCCTCTTATCGACTCTATTTAGGGTCTGAGGACGAGATTATCCAGCTCAACAAACTTATTAGGATGATTATCTGTTGGGAAGACACAAATCGCATTTATCTTGTATGTTTTATGCGTTTTAACCTGATGATTTCAGTTACTGGTAACAACTTCCTACTCATGATATTGATACGGGTTTTAATACGTTTCTTTGATGGGAGATGGAAATATTTTTGTCTTTGATAAAATGTTCACCCAGAACCCATTGGCCCTCTACAGAAGGTCTAAGACTATACTTCCTTCTGCCAAATTTTTCGCTTTAGGTTTCAAAGTTTGGCGTGGGCCAACTGGTCGGTTCGTTTTTTATAATTATTATTAATAAAAACACACATCGGCTCAACATGGGTGAAAGTCAAAAATGTTTTCTACTCTCAAAATCATCCAAAATTGACCCATGTCCGATTGCCATATTATTAAAATAATAATTTATATTTTATAAGTTGTTAAGGCTCCCTTTGTTGTAATTTTCGTTTTTAAATATATCAACCAGAATATTCTCACATACTCAAGTTTGATCTTGACCCCTGATACGATTGTATCGAATAAAACATGTTTTTTATCGAGGCGACTGCATTTTTTCATATTAAAATTACAATTATGTTGCCAAACTCCAATAAAAACTGTCCATTGAAGATAACTATGATTTAACGTGTAAATAGATTCGTAGATTTTTGATTTATGTATATTCGCGGTTTTTCGTTCACTCGTTTTAATGGACACAATTATGCATATAACACAAACACTACTCAAAGATCAACAAGAGGTAAAAACTTTTGTTCTGTTCAACAACATCTGAGTAGATTCATATCAAAAAATTCTAGTTTTAAAATGAGTTGCTGCCAACTAACTTGTCCTTGTCATCAGATATAGATGAAAATTTTAATGATGTGAAAAGCTTTAACTGTTTTACTTGGTTTGCACCTCTTGTAAATCTAGAATATAGAAGAAAAATCTCAAAACATGTAGAAACGTGATTGAATTTTATCAATTTTAACGGCATTAAAATTTCCGATGGAACGCTATCCTTTCTAAAATATTGACAGACTCAAAAATTCACTATATAGTATAATCAGCCATTTTCTCTAGTCAGAGCATAATTTTAGCCGATTTTTTTTGGATTTTTCATCGTGGATCATAAAATGAAATATTCTTGAAAAATTCTAAGAATGTTTTCTTTAACTTACTAATTTAGGAATAATTCTCATTGAATATTTTTCTTCTATATCTAATATATGGGTCTTAGAAACAAAATATATTTTCTGCAAATCCTCATTTAATATCAGTAAAATTCAATCAAAATTTTCCGAATAACTCCTCCAAAATCCATTTTTTATTTATTTTAAATTTACTTTGAAAGTTGTGAAAAATAGCTTTTTTTATATTTTAAAAAATTACTATTTCTAAATAGTATTTATTTACTTTTCTATAACGTGTTTAATTGATTTGGTAACCCCTATCATCAATTTAGCCCTTCAATACTCAAAATGTGAATTTAAATCAAGTGTACTTGTGGAATTTTTAAATTAGTTTTAAAATATACTTATTTTATTTCAAAGAATATATTATTAATATTTAGCACATAAAAATTTTTAAGCCGAACTAATCCGATGTATTTAAATTGAAACGAAATATCGCGCGTGCGTTGAACGCTTGAAACTTTTAACGCATTAAATAAACCAAATGTGCAAAAAGCTCTAAAATTAATTTTAAAAGTGTTATAAATTTGACAAAAAATGTACATGATGACGGGTTAAATTATATTTGTGTTTAACTGTTTTAGGTTTATTTTTATTCTCAAATTTATTCAAAAAATTGATTTTAAACAGAATTAGTCAACTTTTAAAACTAAGTGAATTTTCTTATTTATACTTAAGACCTGTGGAATGATTTTTAAAATTTAAGACGAACAATATTGTGCCTTTCAACATAAACACGTATGGACTAACTAAACAGGGATTGATTAAGAATTTTGTTTCCTAAAAGTGGAACTGATAAAGTTTTAACCATTAAGATTTACTTTAAAGTTCGAAAGAGACCATTCGTGATAAGGACGCTAAAAAGCTCATTTTCGATGTAATTGAAAAAGGTAAAGTGATATTTGCTATAACTACTTAATTGATTTTAAAGAGACTTTGTTCGAATTCAAAACTCTTTTTTAGTTATTTTCACAAAAAACTGCTGAGTTTGCCACGCGCACATAAAGACATTGTGAAATAGAATGTGAAACGCCATTCATTCGGTCTGTTAAAAAGGCTTATATTTGTGAACAAAGCACGCAGAAGTAGTTATCATTTTTACAATTATTTTATTTTTACGTCATGAATACAGCTGGTGTACTGGCATTCGAAAATGTAAGATTCCTATTTATTATCAAGTGCGCATGTACAAAGGTGTAAACTACTTTAATGACAACAAAAAAAACAAATAAAAATCCCCTTGCGACGACAGACAAATAACTCAAGCATTCTTAATTGAAAAATAAGTTATTCAAGCAGACGTCACTCGATCGAGAAAGAGGAACTCAGAAATAAGTTATGTCAGGTTAAAAATACAGATAGTTCTTGATGTTTTGATAAATGGAAAGTCGATGGAGTTTCAAAGGAAATATTAAAATATAGGGAAATGTATCTTGCGTTCATATTAGTTTTGTAGGAATATTAAAATAAATTTTCCTACGGCGATATGGATAAAACTTTTCAATCTGTAATTTTATTCGACAAGAGGGTAGGGCGTACATTCCACCTACTTACTCTATTTTCCCTACCCTATAGACGCACGACAGTAAAAATATTTATTGTGAGAGAATTCGAGGATTACAAAAATAATTTTGATCGTTTTTCATCTGACAAGTTAATGCTTAATGATTCTATGCATGTGGTAAATAAGTTGAAATTATGGGATAAAACCAAAATCGTTTTTGGTCTAGCAACATTAAATTTTCATCAGCCCTTCATGGATGAACAGCTTGAAAAATTATGTATGCCAATGAAGGAGATCCGTGTAGATTTTTAAAAACTAAATATCTTTGAATGTGTGTCCTATGTACGCCTTTTCCAATGCGTCAATCAGAAATACCAAAATAGAAATTTTCCTCATTTTAATGTTTTAAAACGCTGTATCGCTTTTGAACATTTTACTAGAGGCGCGGATAAATAAATGAAGAATTATTCTGGGAATCTCTATAGGTTGATTTTTCTAAGCTTGACAATTCCCCAACTCTTAATTTATCGAACTTATTATCAACCAAAAACAATCTTTGAACCTCGAAACACTGAACGACAAGATGGTATCTCAAGGATTCTTAATTAAATAAAATTGTAATTCAGTATGCAACTCAAAATGGATTGGTTCAAACAGACATCTGAATGGTGGAAATTCCATGCGATCGATTCAAAAGGCATAAAATTTCAGAGAAACTTCTTTTTTGTAAAAGAGAGAAAATTAAGAAGATGACTTCGAAATGGGAATTATCATAAGAATTATGTTAGACTGAAGTTTCCTTTACTTCTCTCTTTTCCTGTTTGGAATAATCGAGTATCAAGGTTTTTAGCTCCCGCGTGCGCATATTATAAGTTTCCGGGGGAGTGGATTTGTCAATTACTGTATTTAATATCTTGGAGTATATTTCGAACGTGAATTTGGGACCTTCATTTTCTATCCTGTGTGTGATTTGCTTAGGCTTAATCGATAAATTACCTCGAAATTCATCTCAAGATGATCCAAGAATGTTTTGAAAAGAAACTCATTTGGTTTTAAATGTGGGAATATTGTGGTATCTGTTTGCAAGACGTTCAAACAGGCTTTAAGAGAAGAAATTCTGTGTTGAAAAGCGGTGTCGTTTTTGGCCATAACCAAAATATATTCAATGATAAAATTTGAAATATTTGAAAGCAGGAAACGACACGCTTTGTTCGAGAGCTGTTGGTTTATAGCCTCTTTAAGATATGCCAGATATTCAAGTAGTAGGTGCATATGGGGATCGGTTACGTCCGATTGTGGCTCATTTTCGTTGAAAAGTGGCTGAAGGAAGGAAATGATGTGAAATCGGATGTCGAAATATATGACTGCAAAACATTTGCCGAAAAAGACATTTATTTGGGCTTGGATTTCCTTGAGCTGATAAATAACCTTTTCCCGCTGCGACTCAGAGACCTTTAAGTAAGAATTTAATACTTCATCTACGACAAACTTCAAATTCTCTCGATAATAGGCGTTGGATACTTTTTCATCACTCGAACATTGAGAAAACAACGACGAAGACAAATCAATACTTTTTTGAATCATTTTTGGCATAATTTCCTTATATTTTACGATTTTTGTACCAGATTTTTATAGATATCAAGAACAGTTTCGAATTTGTGACGAGTCATCGTATGTCCTTCGATGACCCGCACCGATTCAACGGTTGATGCTAAGAGACACTCAATCTAAAAATCAACATATCATGCACATTTGAAAAAAATTCTTCCGTTTCTAATGATTTCTTCTTTATAAATATCAAAATATACATCGTCTGCGCTTTCTTGGTAAATTTTGTAAAGTTTGTTGGACAATTCTCGTGGAATAGTGCTGTAAACTTGGAAAGCGAGAGACGTTATCCCGTTGGTGACCGAGATTTCTACTGGCGTGCATAATTTTACCATTAAAACTCGTTGACAGCACGCCCTTCAAAACCTCAACCATTGCATAAAATTGTTGAATAAAATCATCCACGTGGTTGGGAAAGTTATAAATGTTTTTTCTGATACGTGACTGCGCGTGCTTAAAGTCCATGAATAGCTTCAATAAGCGAGAGTTTTACCTTATGAGCAGATGACTTGTATCTTTTCGATGGAATGTTGTAATATTTTTCGATAGATCCATAAAAGTCGAAATTTACAATCTTTTTCAGCTGGTTGTATGAGTAAACCAAGTAGTTCTCTCTGTAAAATGTTTCAATAAATGATTCGAGAGGATTTTCAAGGCTTAAACAAGGCAAAAAGAAAACTTGTTTACCACAAAGAATTTTCCGAGGATAAATAAAAACATTTTCAGCGGTATATAAACATCTAAAAGATGTTGATATGGATTACGTTTAAAATATTTTATCGAAGGAAGACAGACATTTGACATACATGACTGTTTTAGTAAAAACTGACATTAAAACGGATTCGAACATTGTACCCACAAGAAGCAGCCGCTTGTGATTCAGCGTTTTTATTTATGTGGAATTTGTATAAATACCCACGCTAAATTATCCAAATAAATTACCGTAGGAGAGCTGACCATCCTTTGTTTGAGTGAGAAAACTTGATGCAATGTCCTATCAGATCAAATTTGTTAAAAAACCGAGTTGTGAGCGCAGAATCAAGTCCATCTCTTTCGTCGTTAAAACAGATGAATTCAAGGTAACTTTGAACAAGAAACTTCATCTATAACTAATTTTTGAAAATGACACATTTTTATGAATCGAATGGTGTATGTTGTACTCTAGTAACTCAGGACTGGCTTCGTTTAGGATTCATCTATATGTAAAACGTTTTATACCATTCAACTCAATCCATTCTCCTTCATATTTCTACAGAAACATTAAAGTTCAAACCTGTAAATGGGTATGAAAGCAACTTGCAACAAACACACCCTTTTGGTGAATACAATCCAATCTCTGGATGACATTTGAAAGTAAATTGTAAAACGATCTTTTATCGTACGAAGCAGGGTGGTCTTGAGACTTCGAAAGAGCCAGTTGTTCAAGAATACTTAAACACGATAATTATACTACTCTGAATGGGTATTTGTCACAGTTTCCTCGAGGATTTTCACAACTTCGCTGTCATATGACTTCATGAGGTGTAACAGGCCTAGTTTCAGTTTCTTTAGCGTCTTCAATGCCTGGACTAACTCGTCGAATTTTTCTTCGTAGGAAAAGACCAGGATTCTTTGATCTAGCTTAGAGATCACAAAAACTGTTTATTATCGGCTTTCGGGAATACAAAAAGGATTGGAAAATAGAGTTGAAGTGAGGACCTTTCAGTTTCAAGAAACGCACCTGGAGTCACCAAGAACGTGTTATCGAACATTAAATTCTTCAACTCTTGAAGGATCGAACCGTATAGTTTCTATTTCGCGCGCGAAGAATTACAGAAACGTGGTTTTCGATATCAAGTTTGATGTTCAGCACAGAATTTATTTCAGATAGTTCGTTTTTAAGGTATGAAACTGCTGGTCAGCAGACCTTACGAACTCGTTGAACCAGCAAGGCGGCCTGAAGAAACTTTTTTTCCGATGTCTCGCTTACGATAGTTCTGGAGCTGTCAAAGACGCATAAGCTTTAATTATGTTTAATTAAGAACATTTTCTTCATAAGCAGAACTCCTTCTTTAGTGCGAAGGTAAGATTTTGAAGTTATCTCTGCCTTTTCAAATGATGTCGAAAATGTGTTTTTGCACACTCGAAGTCGGGTTTTCAAATTTCGTAATTTTTCTCGGGAATCCTTAATACGTTGTATGATTTTAGTGAATATTGTCAGAACTTCCTTTACATCTGAAGGGGCTTCTTTCATGAGTGTTTCGGCTTTGACTAGTTGAGCTTCGTGGTCTTTTTTCATCAGCTGGAACCGTTTATTGCGTTCTTCAGGACAACTTAAAATGATTGGAAACTCCCACTCTATGCAGACCATGTCTAGTACATATCTCACCAAATTCTAAAATTATTTATAAAAAATACATCATCGTCGGAATCTTTTTGTCTTTGGTATATAGGCGTACTCATAGTTTTGTTATTAATGCGCAGGCGTATTGATATTATTACGTATAAATATTCCCACTCCATTCTCTCGTTATTTTCACTATTTTTAATTTCATCTCGTGATAATTTTTATCAATCTTCCGGAAGGGTTATATTTAATTTATAATGTAGAATACGTAAAAATAAAACAAAACCGTGAAATAAAATTTGAAAGTCAACAAAGTCATATCATGTAATTTTATCTTTTCTCAAGTAAAATTAATCGTAATTTAATTTAAAAAAGTTGTGAAAAGCAAGAAATTCATCTTCGAAATTATACGCGAAAATGCAGACATTTAAAACAAGATCATTTTTATTAATTTGTCAATTTTTAATCCATAAGTAAGAGAATTTTTATTGTGGTTTATTGGTACGCCTTAGGCAGGATTTTAATTTCAACCATTCATAACATCTTGGATATATTTGTCCTTTTATGTTCTGGTCTTAATCTATCAGTGTAAAAGTCAGATGAATACTTTCGCAGATTTACGATTTCGGTAAACTTCGGTTTCATCTATTTCCGTTAGTAGATTAAAAATCATAATAAAATAGATATTAAAGCATTATTTAGAGAAGGTATGACTTGATAATAGATTAAACAAACTTAATAAGTTCATTAATTTTATGTAATACTCATCCTTATCTTGAATTGTATAAAATTTACGTTCATATTGTTTTCATTAACTTTCAGAACATAACTATTTTCAAAGTTATTTCTGAATTAAGTGAAAAATTTAATCAAGAATGAAATTTAAGACTAAATTTAGTTTAGCATTCAAGAAAATGTAAAATATAAACGTTATGCAAACTCATGAACACAGTCTAAGTTTTGTAAAAAAATTTATATTGATTTGATAAAATATATTTTTAACCATATATTGGAACTGAAAAATTAAAAACATATAAACGAACTATGTGGCTAATCGTGATTTAGAGAATATTTTAAATAAAAAACCTAAAATAGAAAGCTTAACGACTTTCACGAGTAAAATAATTTGAAAGCTCTGGGGTTACAATCAACTTTTAAAAATTCATGTAATTTATCTCGACTTTAATATATTTTAAGATTAGTATAAAATCACATTTCGTTACAATTACTACATGCAAGAGAACGTAACGAGTAAATATCAATGCAATTTTAATTAATATGGTCAAAATAAAATTATTTAAAAAATTGAGTTATTTATCAACAAATATTGAGATGGACTACAAGTATCAAACGTATGAGGAAAGTCGATATTTTATAATATTTTCGTTAATGTTCGTTTTACCGAAAGCTACCTCAACCCAAAATCTCTTGCTAAATAAATAAAAAGTTTTTCAAAATAATTTTATTCATTTGGGTGTTAAAATGCATTGTCCTCGCCATTAAGTATAACTTTTCTTTTCTCAGTTTTACATTAATTCCTCATGATTGAATCCCGCTTCGCCACATTTGTATTTTCTTTCTTTAAAAATAATTAAGTATGGAGTAGCAAACGTGATTAACGATTGACCTGGTTGTGTCGCTGGCACAAGGTTTCCCATAAAGTATCTAGAAGCTGAAAACCACGAAGGCGTAAGTATGTGAGCACGTGTGTGTAATTTCTTTATTTTCAACTAATTCATAAATTAAAAAGGAATGAAACTTCATATTTTTTTGCATTTTAACTCAATAGTTTAAGCCTGGCATTTTCATGACAGGATCCGCACTCTAAAGTCTGTTCACAGATGTTTTCACCAATTAACAGCAGAATTTTGAGCGGTGTTCATTTAAATCCTTCAGGGGTAAAACATTCAAACATTTGACTATACCCGTACAATGCCAACACAAATACCGCTTACAAAACTACTTTACATTACGTTGAATCTTTTTAGCTTATTAGAAATAAGACCATTTCAAAATTAGATTGGCGCGTTTTTCACGCAGTAATGTATTTTACAGGCAGTTATCACGGTTTCTCATAGAATATTCCAATTATTTTTTGTCTTAAACTATTTACTCGAAAATACATGTTTCTACATTATTTATTCCATCAAAAACAATTTAATCTCAGACAGAATAACCCTGACGCTAAATTTTCTGATTCATTTCTATCTCCTTTCAAACATAGGGAACTTTTTTAAGTTCTTCACAACTGCAGGATATAGATATGCTTACCTGTGTTGGCCGCAAATTTCATAAATCTTTTTCGTGGGTTATCATATGGTATTTAACAATTTTTTAAAATCTTGCAACTCTTAAACTGTGAGGTCGTTACTTACGTTCCTCCTTATCCAACGTAGCATCTGTAAGGTTGGATTTTTCTGCAACTTCTACAGTTCTTATTCAGATGAGATTTAGTGTGCATCAAACTTTCTATCAGAAGCATACTTACTGACGGTTACGTTCCGCAGGTCGAACTTTTTTCCCTCTTACCGTCATTCCAGAACCGATATAACATTATTCATTGCATCCAGAATGAAAGGGGATTATTTTCTTCTTTTCTTCATTGAATAGATATCAAGAGATAAAAAATTTTATTTTACGTATTTGGGCGTTTAGTAGGTCAGTTGTAGATTGATTCCAGATCATTTATTGTGTGAGGTGAGAGTAAAAATAGCATCAAATTTCTCATACCAGTAACATCCGGATGAGCCCAGTAATGGTCCACTTTTTATGCCCCCTTCCTTTTTTAGCTTGAAACTTCCTGCCCCGCTTTCTCACTCATGTAATTAAAAGAGCTCCCAGGGTGAAGAAGCATAAATGGGTATTTAGACCACACGAGCGAACTATGATTTCATGAAAGTATCCATGGTCCGCTCACTCATCAAATGTTCAAAGCTAGTTTATGGCTACCATCCATGTACGAAAAAGTTAGCATTTTAAGCTAGTTTTAGAATTTTTATGTCTTTAAAACATAATAAATTTAACGCCCTTGTCTTCTTTGGAGATAAATTCCACAAAAAGTTCAGTTATTTAAACGTTAAAAACCGATTTTGTCTCGCAATGATTCAAAGTTATGCTCATTTTAATTTTCAGCTATGCCTTGGTCAGATTTAAAGTTACGGTGTCCACATATTTGGAATGAACCAGGGGCTTCGTCGTCATACAGAGAAATATGGTTGTACGGTTGGTAGTTCAATAATTTTTGAACCATTGAAACGCTGAATATTTGTCGTCGTTGTACCCAGCTACTCTTTATTTCATGTTTGGCTAAATGCAGACTTTATGTACATTTGCTTCATCGTGTAGGTATTATTTCATCCTTATATCTTACATGCCAAACTACCATCCTGACAATACAGTTTTTCCTATTATATTCCTTTTCTAGTTGCATTATAATTCATACTTTTTCTTGGAGATTTTTTCAGTCTTCAATTCACAACCCATATTTTTAGCAAAAAAAATTAATAGTTCAAGCACCTTTTTCCTCTTAATAGAAAATGAACCATTATTTGGAATTAACGACCGCGCTGGCACTGGTGTATGCGGTATGCTAACTCAGCACGTGTGAGCTGATGTTAATGCGAGTGCGGTACTTTTGTTGGTGACAATAACTCTGTAATAAACATAAAAGGCAGAAAAAACCAAATTGAAAAAACAATATACGTGCTAATGTTATCTTGGGACCATAAACATTTTTTAAATTCCAGACATGCGCAAATATACAGAAGACGCATGAAAACTTAAAGGGTATTAGTGCAACTATTAAGCGCTGAAATGACTGCGCCCTGTTTGGAAAAAATTGCTTATGTTCACTCAGAAGTTTATTCACAAACAGTGTACTTTTTATTTTTTAGCCAGAAGATTAATTTACGTCAATAAATAACGTTTTGAAAAGCCGGCTATTACTCAGTGGAAGCGAAATAACCGAGATCAACTATTAAAATTGACCATCTTTTTCCTTGATGTGTGGATTCGGCGGCAAATAAAAATTGACATAACTGATGAGAAAATCAGGTGGTCCGAGCTCAAAAACAATTGCTCGACGTCCAGACTGAGTTCTAATGTACGCCCGCCTTATCTTTTTATTGTCATATTTCTCATTTTAATGAAGGGTTAATTCTTTTAGATTTTTTATTAAATTCTTTGTATACTTTTGAATTTTAGTTGGATGCTTAATTAAATGAATGGAAGTTGGCGGTATGGAATTTATTTTTTCGTCCCTTTTCTAAAGAATCCTGTTTTTATCTTCTGAGATTTTTAAACTTAAAAATTAACTAAATTTTGATTTTTTGATTTTTAACATTTTATAACTTCCAAAGAAAACCTATTCCAAATCGTGCTTCAAATATAAAGCTAATCACCTCTCTATTTATAAATTCAGATTATTTGATTCTACAACTGTTGGAGTCAATTTTAAACCCAGACTTATTTTATTTTTAATATTCATTGACAATAAAATCTTTCGATGGTCTTAGTAGATCATTGTTTTCTTAATATTTTTTGAAAATGAGCTTTTTATCAATTATCGATACTAAAGAAGTCCGATTTGTCTATGAATCTTCAATTTTGGTAGTATTTTAGTTTTTTAAAATAAGTAAATAATAAAATAATTAAGAAAATTATTTTAAGAATAATAATGATTGAATAAATAGACTAGTTAGAAGCCAATATTAATAGTTGGAGAAAAGATTAAAAAATAAGAACTTCAATGCTTAAGAACTAATCAATAATGATTACGACTAAATACGAATTGTTACAATTAATACATACATCACAGTCAAAATCAAGATTATGTTCGTTTCAAAAAATTAAGAATGGATATCAATCAAAACGTCAGAATCATAAAGAACTGAGGAAAAGCAGAAGAACGGTTGACAGAACTATGTTATATTTCAGGTTTACGTGAGAAAATAAGACAAGCTGGATGAAAGATGTTTCAAAAATATGGAAATAAGTTAAATTTATTCAATCAATAAATGAATTTGCGCACGCGGAAGTGTACGATTTCATGAATTGTTCGTTTTTGCTGTCATTTAATTTTCAAGAGAAGATCAAACAAAGGTGAAATAAATTATCTAAGGAAACTCGTCATTTGTGTTTTCAAATTAACCTTTCCTTTTGAGAAATCGTAATGTAGGCCTTTATAGATGTTATATTTTATCCTTAGCGATTTTTAAGGCTTTATCACTGTATTTCCAATGTTTTGAAATTTAAACGGTTGATAAAAAAACGATCGCTTTTGATAATTATCGAACGATTATTGTCCTAACGATGGTCAACAGAATTTTGACTGTAGCTGGAAACATACTCTTTGAAATCTAAATTTAACAACTAAAAGAGTTTTATGAGGTTTGGTGAGCAATTACTTAGCTCCACTGAAAGTAAGAATATTTAACTGATTTTTAAGAAAGAAACATCTAAATTTTCCCCTGTGAAAGTTACTTCATTAATTTATTATTTTCACAAACAATTTTGATGATTTTAAAATGTGAAAGGTCAATGTGGAATTGGACGGTGTATATTCCTGAGAATTTTGTCAGACAATGTCGATTTTCGCCGAAATCGACGGATCGTGGAATTGAAAGTCAACCTTGATTTGCAATATCAGTGAAGGTTTTAGAGATCAACCATTTTTGAAACTTATTAAATACTTTATTTGGTATTTTAAACTGCTTTTGCCACGAATTAAGTAATTTGATTTAAAATTAGATGGTATAACTCACGAATAAATAGGCTTTAAGATATGTTAACAATAATAACTTTTACGTTTTTACGTGCAACCATTATTGTCAATTAACAATGAACTTGTCTGATGTTGATGAAATTCCCAAATTAACTTGAGAAAATAGATTTTTTTTATGAGACTTATTTTTGTTTTGAGGGTATATTTCTTCATCGACTTACTTGCAGGAATTTGAATGAAAACATTGGAGACCATTTAAAAAATTCTTCTTCTATAGAATACACAGCATCTAATTTATCGCGCCCTGAAGCTAATAATCAAATTATCAAAAATTCTTCTTTGAACGTCTTTTAAAAAGTTTGAGGTGCAAGATAAACCATCTACAATTTTGAATTAACTCATCGATGTCTCCAAATTAAAAATCATTCACCATGTTAATTAAGCAAATTTTTCAGAAATAAACTGATTTAAAATCAAAACTCAAGATGTCCAAAATATGTTGTGGTTAACCCTAATTTATGTTAAAATGACGTCAAACAAAATGGTCGTTCTCTTATACGAAGAAAAACACATTAAAATGCAAATGCTTATGCGCGGGCGCACCGAATATTTTTTGAAATTCGGTTCTTCGTCGTATTATCGACTCGCATAGATAGTGCGAAAACTTGAACAAGAATAAAAAAAAACAAAAACTGTTGATAATTACGATTCGTATATCAACGGCTACCTGAATTTCATATCAGTATATGTTAAGCATATAATTCGTTTTACAAACTTTGAAGGACTAGTAGACAAGATAAATTATGCGCAAAACTTAAAGTGCAATTAAGTGGTCACAAATGCTTTATTTTGGGGAATTATCACGAATCTTATTGAGCCGTTCGGAAAAACACGTTTCTATAAACATTATTTGTAAACCACCTTCAAAACTTTTATTTGACCAGTTTTTAAATGCTAACACTCTGAGTTTCAGTTGTCATCAGTGATAAATTTCAAAAATAAGCTAATACCCTTGCGTTATAATTTTAATTAAACTCTAAAATATTTTTATGATTATATTAACAATTCTATTTTTTCATATTTAAATACTGAAAACTTCTGATGATTGATTTGTAAAAAAAATATTTCGTGAATCAACGCCTGACGAATATACTGTCGTCTTTAACCAACCACGTGCTAATTAAATGGCTGGAAAAGTCAGATTTTTTTCCAATGTTCCCCTTATCTGTTCAACTAGAGGATGTTCTTACAAAACATTTAATATTCCTTCCGAAGGCATATATTTTATTGAGAGCCCAACATCGTTTTATAACGAAATAATTGTAAGTCTGTTTTAAGAACTCGAAATCGATACAAACTTCAAAACACTCAATATTTTTATCATCCCTTTACATCGGAAATGGGAAAAAAGAACAGTATATGGTAAATATGTGTAAATTTAAGCTGTTTGACGTCATCAAAGAGCGCCTAGAAACTGAGAAAACCCTCAGTGTGTGCTTTTTTCTGGACGAATCGCGCTCTCGCCGTAGTGATGTGAGAAAGATCATGTCTTCCATCATAAACTTAATCGATACCTACCCACTAAAATCTAAGTTATGCCTTTTTTCGGGGATGTCTGAGACCCAGAAAAAGACTAATATTCCACATTTATTCAATATTATTGGGGAGATTAATGGAGTTTATCATTCCAAGGCTTATATGTTTGATGAAAGTGTAATTTTATCTGGGTAAGTATATTCCTTAAATAAGTGCAAATTTGAGCGAAGAATATTTTACTGATAGAAGCGACAGATATATATGTATCAAAAACAATAAAGAATTTTGCGCTGAACTTATTTCTGAGTTAAATTCTACTCTCGAAGTTACAGATAGATCTATATCATACCCACACTGGACTACGTTAGAGGCTCCTATTTTACCACATGTTCGTCACCAAAAATGTGTAAATCATGAAAATTCCACTGAAATTACTATCATCACAAATAACCCAGAAAAGAGAATGAATTTCTTTCATAATCTTTTCACAAAATTGAACGGTAAGAATAAATCAACAATTATTCGTTAATATTGAACGTGCGCGTTGCTTATTTTTCAAATTATGTTTTGTTTGATATTTTTTTTAATTTTCTCCCCCTTGACTTAATAAATTGACGAGATTCCAATGCCTTAAAGTTTCTTTATTTTTCTAATAAATTCGTTTTATGTATTTCCTTTCTTCTATATGCAAGTATTTAACTTTTTAAATTGTGCTAATCCCTTACGACATAGAATATTTTATGAATAATGTTAAAAAGCTCATTTCTGCTTCAGGATTTAAATCACGTTTTTCTTACCTCCAATTATCAACCAGTGTAAATTTTTACCCATAGTGTTATGACTAATCGTGAATAAACGAATTCAAAATTTCCATGTTTTAATTTATACTTTAATGATATCAAGCCTCTTAAATAATGTGATAACTTTTCGTGGGTTTCGTATATATTTTAAATCAGTATTTTCACCCTTATTGTTAAAAACAAAATATCAACTTTAAATGATTTATTTTGGAGTTGATTTTGAATTTTTCACGTTCACTCCTAGTTTTGATTTTTTTTAATTTATTGGATTATTTTAATTTTTAGGTAAAGCGCGAAAAGTTGTGATTGCAACTCCTTACTATAACCTACCAGACTCTTTTCTGGATTTGCTAATTCAGCTTGAGAATCTTACGGTTCAGATTTATGTCCCCTCAAGGGAAAATAGTTCTTTCTGGCATTCAGGTTTTACCAAAAGTATTCCCCTTTTGATATTCAAGGACGCATTCCTGAGGCTTATGACCTCATCCTCCATAGCCATGCTTTGAAGGTGGAAAAGTCCAAGGCTCGTCATCGACTAAAATATCTGTTGTACAAAAAACCAAACACTATTTTTCATGCCAAAGGTATGTGGTTCTATGAAGGAAATTCTACCGATTCGCCGATTTCAGCAAGTATTGTAGGCTCATCCAATTATGGCCTTCGTTCCCTTTGTCGAGACATAGATCTCGACTTTCTTATAAAATCTTCCGATCCTAAAATTCAAACATTTTTTTCATCCGAGCTACAAAAGATAATAACTTATTCCTCTGATTTGGATTTTTCTTATTTTTCTCCCTACGAAGCATTTCACAACAAACTTTTCACTATATATCCATTGGGCGTTCTTAGGAATTTTTTTTGAGAGTATCTAATTTCTCAGAATTTAAATTTGACAATTCTTTTTGATAAACCTGAGATTAAAATTTATTTTAAAAAAGTTATTTATCTTGGATTTTTTGCGTAAATTCTAAGATGTGGTTCCATATCCTTTTCCATTATAATTTGCATTTTCGATAAATATAGAGTAAATTAAACAAAAACTTCGAATTTTACTGCTTGAAAATTCATTTAGAAGGTTATCGATGGCAATAAATTGTGTGTGATGGTGTGTGCATGATGGTCTGTAATGAAGTAATTATGATTACCGAGTATATTCTTATGGGTGGGGGATCCATGATTATAAAATCATGGGATCCATTAATCCTTTGTGTATGTATTACTTGCTTTAAATGGTCAATTTATGGTTGTTTGTTGATCTGTGAATTAAATTTCTCTTACCTTATAACCTAAATAAAATGAAGTTATAAAAATGTGTTTATGGGGACTCTTATAAAATTTTAGCAACTATCCATCTCTTTAACACGAAGCATAGGTGTATTCATTTAGTTTCAATAGTTTACATATGAAAATATATTGAAAAGAAATTTAATTGGCCACATAAAATGAATTTAGAGTAATTCTGAAATTCGCTTTTGTTCATCCAATCTAGCATGTATATTTTACATAGTTTTGAAATATAATTTTAAAAATAATTGAATTCTTCGACAACTTAACTACATACAACTCCTACCTTATAAAATGTATCACGTGTACATATGTAACCTATCATTCTTTTATACGGAATATTACTTTTAACTTGTGGCAGCATGTACTCAATATTTTCCATGTTAGCGTCTATTTCGGGGTACACGAAATTTAGAGAATGATTTACCGCCATTCATGTATTTAGAATCTAAATCAGCCAAGACTCTCCAGGCTCTCCAACAGTCTGGCATAAAGGTTGTTCCCCCTTTTAAATTTTGATAAAATTATATGTTTAGTGCTTTTACTTTTACGAGAGACCACAGAGAATAAAAACACCCATACGTTTTTTGCGTACTCCTCCTGGAGCTCACACTACATTAAATAGTCTGCCCTGTTTATATTTACTCTTCCAAACTTGGCAAAGTCGATTTCAACAATGTAACCTAGCCCACCGACCAGACTGGATCTGCCTGCAACGAGTTGGTTCCATACTTGGGTACAGTACTAATAAATGACGGGAATGGTTTACTTAACCAATCCTTTCCCGTTCTGCCGATGCGTCAACATCCGCATAATATTTAAAATATTTAGGAGGAACGAAACGCAAAAAAGTAAAATAACGTAAATATCTTTCGACTTGGAACTTACCGTGTCAGAGCCACGTACCGCGTCGTGCAATTGTTGATTGGCTGTAATTTTTTCAATTTTGACTTTTCCATTTCCACATAATGACATTACAATGATTTAACATAACGCCACCTTTTTATTGTGTGATATAGCGTAAATCCCTAAAATTTATGCATCTAATGTAGGACGAAGCAATTGTTGATAGGAGTTACCCAACTTAAATAAACTAAGCTACAC
>JALDNG010001479.1:0-58716 GCA_024349245.1 Neodontobutis hainanensis
ATTGAATGGTTTATCACGATCGACCAGTAACCAAACTGATGTGTGAAACAACTAGAGTGCTCAAACTCTGCAGGCAGACTCAATGTGTTGATGGCGGCAGCATCAGACCAATGGCAGTAAGCAGTTAAAGACATTTCAATAAGACTTCAGTCTAAATGGCTGAAAAATCATCAATACGGTCTTTAGCACTTTGATTGAATGGTTTATCACGTCGACCAGAGGCAGCGCAGTAACCAAACTGATGTGTGAAACAACTAGAGTGCTCAAACTCTGCAGGCAGACTCAAGTCATGGTTGCCATAACAAGTACTAAGTTTGGTTATAATATGTTAAAGCATTGCAGAGATATAGCCTGACTTTCATTTTTGAGCGCATTAAGTCAAATTCATTTGCGCGGTATTCAAACGGTTTGACTAATCAACTTAATTCTCATAACTCTTTGTCAGCATGGTCTGAAGATGTTATGATTCAATTTTGGTAAAAATTGGACAAACGGTGTGGGAGGAGTTCGAAAAGTAGGTTTTTAAAGAAAGACAACATGGCAAACAGGAAGTTTGGCGAATAGGACATATTTGTTATCTGTGCTCTCGGCTTGATCCAGTGAACACATTAAGACCATTTGTTTTACAATAGGTAACGGAATCAAAAGTTATTAGCATATTTGTGAATGTGGTTATAACTTTTGACCACAAGGTGGCGCTGCTCCAAAACCTTTTGAGTACCTTCAGGGCTTGATGCGAAGACACATACCAAGTTTCATAATGATGCGGCAATGCGTTCAAAAAATATAGCACTTTTTGACAATATTCATAATGGCCGACTCTCAAAATGGCCGATATGGGAAAATTTGGTATTGCAGGACTCGGCATGACGCACTGAATCTAAAGAGACCAGTTTTATGATTTTTGGCAAAAGCGTTCAGAAGATATAAGCAAATAATTCACTTTTTATATCTCCTGACCACTAGAGGCGCTGCGCCCAAATTCTGCAGGTATCCTCAAATCATGGTTGCCATAACACGTACTAAGTTTGGTTGGAATATGTTAAAGCATTGCAGAGATATAGCCTGACTTTTATTTTTGTGCGCACTAAGTCGAATTCATTTGCGCGGTATTCAACGGTTTGAAGAATCAACTTTATTCTCATAACTTTTAGTCAGCATAGTCTGAAGATGATCTGGTTCAATTTTCGTGAAAATCGGACAAACGGCCTAGGAGGAGTTCGCAAAAGTACGTTTTTAGAAAATTCAAAATGGCGGAAAAACTATCATGGCGGAAAATGACGTCATAGGGTGCAATCGAATCGTCATGAGCTAAGGAATCAGAGGAAAAAAGAATTTTAATTCTAGGCCTTACGGTTCAAAAGTTATTAACATAAACATAAGTCCAACTTTGGACAGTTGGTGGCGCTAGAGGGATTAAGGTAGACACTTCAAATTTGTTAGGATGACAGCTGACACTGTCCACTATGAGTGTACCAAATTTCACAACTTTTTAGCATACGGTTCTATGGGCTGCCATAGACTTACATTGCAGGATAATAATAATAATAAATATAGCTGCAAGCAGCAATGGCGGGGCCAAGCACAAGGCCGGCATTCAATCTCATGCCGACATGGCAGCATCAGACCAACGGCAGTAAGCAGTTAAAGACATTTCAATAAGACTTCAGTCTAAATGGCTGAAAAATCATCAATATGGTCTTTAGCACTTTGATTGAATGGTTTATCACGTTCACCTAGAGGCAGTGCAGTAACCACACTGATGTGTGAAACAACTAGAGTGCTCAAACTCTGCAGGCAGCCTCGAGTCATGGTTGACATAACACGTACTAAGTTTGGTTAGAATATATTAAAGCATTGCAGAGATATAGCCTGATATCCTTTTTTTGCGCATTAAGTCGATTTGATTTGCGCGGTATTCAAAAAACGGTTTGACCAATCATCGTAATTCTAAGAACTTTTTGTCAGGATAGTCTAAAGATGATCTGGTTCAATTTTCATGAAAATTGGACAAACGGCCTAGGAGGAGTTCGCAAAAGTACTTTTATAGAAAACTCAAAATGGCCGACTCCCAGAATCGTTATGGTATGGGAAAATGGCTATGGTGCATCTCGGCATGATGCCACAAATCTAAAGAGACCAGTTTGGTGTATTTTGGCTAAAGCATTCTGAAGGTATATTTAAAAAAATGTCACATTTTTGTATGTCTGGACCACTAGGGGCGCTGACCCAAAACTCTGCAGGCAGCCTCGAGTCCTGGTTGACATAACAGGTACTAAGTTTGGTTAGAATATGTTAAAGCATTGCAGAGATATAGCCTGACTTTGATTTTAGGCGCATTAGGTCAAATTCATTTGCACGGTATTCAAACGGTTTGACTAATCAACTTTCTTTATATAACTTTTTGTCAGCATGGTCTGAAGATGTTATGATTCAATTTTGGTCAAAATTGGACAAAGCGGTGTGGGAGGAGTTCGAAAAGTAGGTTTTTAAAGATAGACAACATAGCAAACAGGAAGTTTGGCGAATAGGACATATTTGTTATCTGTGCTCTCGGCTTGATCCAGTGAAGACATTAAGACCATTTGATTTACAATAGGTTAAGAAAATCAAAAGTTATTAGCATATTTGTCAATTTGGTTATAACTTTTGACCACAATGGCGCTGCCCCAAAACTTTTGAGTACCTTCAGGGCTTGATGCGAAGACGCATACCAAGTTTTGTAATGATGCGGCAATGCGTTCAAAAATATACCACTTTTTGACAAAATTCAAGATGGCCGACTTCCAAAATAGTTGATATGGGAAAATTGGCTGTGCAGGACTCGGCATGATGCACTGAATCTAAAGAGACCAGTTTTATGATTTTTGGCTAAAGCATTCTGAAGTAATAATAAAAATGTCATATTTTTATATCTCTAGACCACTAGGTGGCGCTGTGCCAAAACTCTGCACACATCCTCAAGTCATGGTTGCCATAACACCTACTAAGTTTGGTTAGAAAATATTAAAGCATTGCAGAGATATAGCCTGACTTTTATTTTTTGCGCACTAAGTCAATTTCATTTCTGCGGTATTCGACAACGGTTTAACAAATCAACTTTCTTTATATAACTTTTTGTCAGCATAGTCTGGAGATGATGTGGTTCAATTTTCATGAAAATTGGCGCCACGGCCTAGGAGGAGTTCGCAAAAGTACGTTTTTAGAAAATCCAAAATGGCGGAAAAACTATCATGGCGGAAAATGACGTCATAGGGTGCAATCAAATCGGCTTGAGCTAAGGAATCAGAGGAAAAAAGAATTTTAATTCTAGGCCTTACGGTTCAAAAGTTATTAGCATAAACATAAGTCCAACTTTGAACAGTTGGTGGCGCTAGAGATATTAAGTTAGACACTTCAAATTTGCTAGGATCAATGATTGGACTGTCCTTAATGAGTGTGCCAACTTTCATCATTTTCCCGCAAACGCTTCTATGGCCTGCCATAGACTTCCATGGCGGAAGAAGAAGAATAATAATAATAAATATAGCTGCAAGCAGCAATGACGGGGCCAAGCACAAGGCCGGCATTAAACCTCATGCTGACATGGCCGGCAGCATCAGACCAACGGCAGTAAGCATATAAAGACATTTCAATAAGACTTTAGTCTAAATGGCCGAAAAATCATCAATACGGTCTTTAGCACTTTGATTGAATGGTTTATCACGGTCGACCAGTAACCAAACTGATGTGTGAAACAACTAGAGTGCTCAAACTCTGCAGGCAGACTCAATGTGTTGATGGCTGGCAGCATCCAGCATCAGACCAATGGCAGTAAGCAGTTAAAGACATTTTAATAAGACTTCAGTCTAAATGGCTGAAAAATCATCAATATGGTCTTTAGCACTTTGATTGAATGGTTTATCACGTCCAATCCAGAGGCAGCGCAGTAACCACACTGATGTGTGAAACAACTAAAGTCCTCAAACTCAGCAGGCAGACTCAAGTCATGGTTGACATAACACGTACTAACTTTGGTTAGAATATGTTAAAGCATTGCAGAGATATAGCCTGACTTTTATTTTTGTGCGCACTAAGTTGATTTCATTTGCGCAGTATTCGACAACGGTTTGACGAATCAACTTTCTTTTAATAACTTTTTGTCATCATAGTCTGAAGAAGATCTGGTTCAATTTTGGTGAAAATCGGACAAACAGTGTGGGAGGAGTTCGAAAAAGTAGGTTTTTAAAGAAAGACATCATGGCAAACAGGATGTTTGTCCGAATAAGACATATTTGGTATCTGTGCTCTCGGCTTGATCCAGTGAACACATTAAGACCATTTGTTTTACAATAGGTTAACGTAATAAAAAGTTATTAGCATACTTATTGAATTTGGGTTATAACTTTTGACCACAAGGTGGCGCTGCCCCAAAACTTTTGAGTACCTTCAGGGCTTGGTCGAAGACGCATACCAAGTTTCATAATGATGCAGCAATGCGTTCAAAAATATAGCACTTTTTGACAATATTCATAATGGCTGACGCTCAAAATGGCGATATGGGAAAATTTGGTATCGCAGGACTCGGCATGACGCACTGAATCTAAAGAGACCAGTTTTATGATTTTTGGCAAAAGCGTTCAGAAGATATAAGCAAATAATTCACTTTTTCATATCTCCTGACCACTAGGAGGCGCTGCGCCAAAACTCTGCAGGCATCCTCAAATCTTAGTTGCAGTAACATGTACTAAGTTTGGTTAGAATATGTTAAAGCATTGCAGAGATATAGCCTGACTTTCATTTTTATGCGCATTAAGTCAATTTTATTTGCGCGGTATTCAAAAATGGTTTGACGAATCAACTTTCTTTTAATAACTTTTTGTCAGCATAGCCTGAAGATGATCTGGTTCAATTTTCGTGATAATCGGACAAACGGCCTAGGAGGAGTTCGCAAAGTACATTTTTAGAAAATTCAAAATGGCGGAAAAACTATCATGGCGGAAAATGACGTCATAGGGTGCAATCGAATCGTCATGAGCTAAGGAATCAGAGGAAAAAAGAATTTTAATTCTAGGCCTTACGGTTCAAAAGTTATTAACATAAACATAAGTCCGACTTTGGACAGTTGGTGGCGCTAGAGGGATTAAGGTAGACACTTCAGATTTGTCAGGATGACAGCTCACACTGTCCACTTTTAGTGTACCAAATTTCACAACTTTTTAGCATACGGTTCTATGGCCTACCATAGACTCCCATGCGGAATAATAATAATAATAAATATAGCTGCAAGCAGCCATGACGGGGCCAAGCACTAGGCCGGCATTCAAACTCATGCCGACATAGCCGGCAGCATCAGACCAACGGCAGTAAGCATATAAAGAAATTTCAATAAGACTTCAGTCTAAATGGCTGAAAAATCATCAATACGGTCTTTAGCACTTTGATTGAATGGTTTATCACGTCGACCAGTAACCAAACTGATGTGTGAAACAACTAGAGTGCTCAAACTCTGCAGGCAGACTCAATGTGTTGATGGCGGCAGCATCAGACCAATGGCAGTAAGCATCTAAAGATATTTCAGTAAGACTTCAGTCTAAATGGCCAAAAATCATCAATACGGTCTTTAGCACTTTGATTTAATGGTTTATCACGTCCAATCCAGAGGCAGCGCTGTAACCAAACTGATGTGTGAAACAACTAAGGTCCTCAAACTCTGCAGGCAGACTCAATGTGTTGATGGCTGGCACCATCAGACCAATGGCAGTAAGCATCTAAAGACATTTCAGTAAGATTTCAGTCTAAAAAGTCTTATTGAAATGTCTTTAGATGCTCACTGCCGTTGGTCTGATGCTGCCGGCTATGTCGGCATGAGCTTTCATGCTCAAAACGTTATACAGTATGTTTAGACAGTTTACAACTTAAATTGTGAAAAACTAAATCGGCAGTTCTAACAAAACCAAGACTACTCAAATGCCCAGGTAACAGCATCGCTAATGGTCCAGCTCCTATGTAATACGTTATGTTATGTAATTCCCTATTTTCTAAGACTCTTGGCAGTCTCAGAAATGCCCAGTAAGCCATCTATGGTCTTTAGCACTTTGATTGAATGGTTTATCACTGCGACCTAGAGGCAGCGCAGTAACCAAACTGATGTGTGAAACAACTAAAGTCCTCAAACTCTGCAGGCAGACTCAAGTCATGGTTGCCATAACAATTACTAAGTTTGGTTAGAAAATATTAAAGCATTGCAGAGATATAGCCCGACTTTCATTTTTGAGCGCATTAAGTCAAATTCATTTGCACGGTATTCGCAAACGGTTTGACTAATCAACTTAATTCTCATAACTCTTTGTCAGCATGGTCTGAAGATGTTATGATTCAATTTTGGTAAAAATCGGACAAAGCGGTGTGGGAGGAGTTCGAAAAGTAGGTTTTCGGAAAAAAACAACATGGCAAACAGGACGTTTGTCCGAATAGGACATATTTGTTATCTGTGCTCTCGGCTTGATCCAGTGAACACATTAAGACCATTTGTTTTACAATAGGTAACGTAATAAAAGTTATTAGCATATTTATTGATTTGGGTTATAACTTTTGACCACAAGGTGGCGCTGCCCCAAAACTTTTGAGTACCTTCAGGGCTTGGTCGAAGACACATACCAAGTTTCATAATGATGCGGCAATGCGTTCAAAAAATATAGCACTTTTTGACAATATTCATAATGGCGACTCTCAAAATGGCGATATGGGAAAATTTGGTATCGCAGGACTCGGCATGACGCACTGAATCTAAAGAGACCAGTTTTATGATTTTTGGCAAAAGCGTTCAGAAGATATAAGCAAATAATTCACTTTTTATATCTCCTGACCACTAGGAGGCGCTGCGCCAAAACTCTGCAGGCATCCTCAAAACATGGTTGCCATAACACGTACTAAGTTTGGTTGGAATATGTTAAAGCATTGCAGAGATATACCCCAACATTTATTTTTATGCGCACTAAGTCGAATTCATTTGCGCGGTATTCGACAACGGTTTGAAGAATCAACTTTATTCTCATAACTTTTAGTCAGCATAGTCTGAAGAAGATCTGGTTCAATTTTCATAAAAATCGGGGCTACGGCCTAGGAGGAGTTCGCAAAAGTACGTTTTTAGAAAATTCAAAATGGCGGAAAAACTATCATGGCGGAAAATGACGTCATAGGGTGCACTCGAATCGGCATGAGCTAAGGAATCAGAGGAAAAAGAATTTTAATTCTAGGTCTTACGGTTCAAAAGTTATTAACATAAACATAAGTCCGACTTTGGACAGTTGGTGGCGCTAGAGGGATTAAGGTAGACACTTCAGATTGGTTAGGATGACAGCTCACACTGTCCACTATTAGTGTACCAAATTTCACAACTTTTTAGCATACGGTTCTATGGGCTGCCATAGACTTACATTGCAGGATAATAATAATAATAATAAATATAGCTGCAAGCAGCAATGACGGGGCCAAGCACTAGGCCGGCATTCAATCTCATGCCGACATAGCCGGCAGCATCAGACCAACGGCAGTAAGCAGTTAAAGACATTTCAATAAGACTTCAGTCTAAATGGCTGAAAAATCATCAATACGGTCTTTAGCACTTTGATTGAATGGTTTATCACGGTCGACCAGTAACCAAACTGATGTGTGAAACAACTAGAGTGCTCAAACTCTGCAGGCAGACTCAATGTGTTGATGGCTGGCAGCATCAGACCAATGGCAGTAAGCAGTTAAAGACATTTCAATAAGACTTCAGTCTAAATGGCTGAAAAATCATCAATATGGTCTTTAGCACTTTGATTGAATGGTTTATCACGGTCGACCAGAGGCAGCGCTGTAACCAAACTGATGTGTGAAACAACTAAGGTCCTCAAACTCTGCAGGCAGACTCAAGTCATGGTTGACATAACAATTACTAAGTTTGGTTAGAAAATATTAAAGCATTGCAGAGATATAGCCTGACTTTTATTTTTGTGCGCACTAAGTTGATTTCATTTGCGCAGTATTCGAAAACGGTTTGACGAATCAACTTTCTTTTAATAACTTTTTGTCATCATAGTCTGAAGAAGATCTGGTTCAATTTTGGTGAAAATCGGACAAACGGTGTGGGAGGAGTTTGAAAAAGTAGGTTTTTAAAAACAACATGGCAAACAGGACGTTTGTCCGAATAGGACATATTTGGTATCTGTGCTCTCGCTTGATCCAGTGAACACATTAAGACCATTTGTTTTACAATAGGTTAACGTAATAAAAGTTATTAGCATATTTATTGATTTGGGTTATAACTTTTGACCACAAGGTGGCGCTGCCCCAAAACTTTTTGAGTACCTTCAGGGCTTGGTCCCAAGACACATACCAAGTTTCATAATGATGCGGCAATGCGTTAAAAATATAGCACTTTTTGACAATATTCATAATGGCCGACGCTCAAAATGGCCGATATGGGAAAATTTGGTATCGCAGGACTCGCATGACGCACTGAATCTAAAGAGACCAGTTTTATGATTTTTGGCAAAAGCGTTCAGAAGATATAAGCAAATAATTCACTTTTTCATATCTCCTGACCACTAGGAGGCGCTGCGCCAAAACTCTGCAGGCATCCTCAAATCTTAGTTGCAATAACATGTACTAAGTTTGGTGAGAATATGTTAAAGCATTGCAGAGATATAGCCTGACTTTCATTTTTATGCACATTAAGTCAATTTTATTTGCGCGGTATTCAAAAACGGTTTGAAGAATCAACTTTCTTTTAATAACTTTTTGTCAGCATAACTGAAGATGATCTGGTTCAATTTTCGTGATAATCGGACAAACGGCCTAGGAGGAGTTCGCAAAAGTACATTTTTAGAAAATTCAAAATGGCGGAAAAACTATCATGGCGGAAAATGACGTCATAGGGTGCAATCGAATCGTCATGAGCTAAGGAATCAGAGGAAAAAAGAATTTTAATTCTAGGCCTTACAGTTCAGAAGTTATTAACATAAACATAAGTCCGACTTTGGACAGTTGGTGGCGCTAGAGGGATTAAGGTAGACACTTCAGATTTGTCAGGATGACAGCTCACACTGTCCACTTTTAGTGTACCAAATTTCACAACTTTTTAGCATACGGTTCTATGGCCTACCATAGACTCCCATGCGGAATAATAATAATAATAATAATAAGAAATCTAACGAATACAATAGGGGCTACGCACCTTCGGTGCTTGGCCCCTAAATATAGCTGCAAGCAGCCATGACGGGGCCAAGCACTAGGCCGGCATTCAATCTCATGCCGACATAGCCGGCAGCATCAGACCAACGCAGTAAGCATATAAAGAAATTTCAATAAGACTTCAGTCTAAATGGCTGAAAAATCATCAATACGGTCTTTAGCACTTTGATTGAATGGTTTATCACGGTCGACCAGTAACCAAACTGATGTGTGAAACAACTAGAGTGCTCAAACTCTGCAGGCAGACTCAATGTGTTGATGGCCGGCAGCATCAGACCAATGGCAGTAAGCATCTAAAGACATTTCAGTAAGACTTCAGTCTAAATGGCCAAAAAATCATCAATACGGTCTTTAGCACTTTGATTTAATGGTTTATCACGTCCAATCCAGAGGCAGCGCTGTAACCAAACTGATGTGTGAAACAACTAAGGTCCTCAAACTCTGCAGGCAGACTCAATGTGTTGATGGCTGGCACCATCAGACCAATGGCAGTAAGCAGTTAAAGACATTTCAATAAGACTTCAGTCTAAATGGCGGAAAATCACCAATATGGTCTTTAGCACTTTGATTGAATGGTTTATCACGATGCGACCAGTAACCAAACTGATGTGTGAAACAACTAGAGTGCTCAAACTCTGCAGGCAGACTCAATGTGTTGATGGCTGGCAGCATCAGACCAATGGCAGTAAGCATCTAAAGACATTTCAGTAAGATTTCAGTCTAAAAGTCTTATTGAAATGTCTTTAGATGCTCACTGCCGTTGGTCTGATGCTGCCGGCTATGTCGGCATGAGCTTTAATGCTCAAAACGTTATACAGTATGTTTAGACAGTTTACAACTTAAATTGTGAAAAACTAAATCGGCAGTTCTAACAAAACCAAGACTACTCAAATGCCCAGGTAACAGCATCGCTAATGGTCCAGCTCCTATGTAATACGTTATGTTATGTAATTCCCTATTTTCTAAGACTCTTGGCAGTCTCAGAAATGCCCAGTAAGCCATCTATGGTCTTTAGCACTTTGATTGAATGGTTTATCACGGTCGACCTAGAGGCAGCGCAGTAACCAAACTGATGTGTGAAACAACTAAAGTCCTCAAACTCTGCAGGCAGACTCAAGTCATGGTTGCCATAACAATTACTAAGTTTGGTTAGAAAATATTAAAGCATTGCAGAGATATAGCCTGACTTTAATTTTTGAGCGCATTAAGTCAAATTCATTTGCACGGTATTCGCAAACGGTTTGACTAATCAACTTAATTCTCATAACTCTTTGTCAGCATGGTCTGAAGATGTTATGATTCAATTTTGGTAAAAATCGGACAAACGGTGTGGGAGGAGTTCGAAAAAGTAGGTTTTCGAAAAAAAACAACATGGCAAACAGGACGTTTGTCCGAATAGGACATATTTGTTATCTGTGCTCTCGGCTTGATCCAGTGAACACATTAAGACCATTTGTTTTACAATAGGGTAACGTAATAAAAGTTATTAGCATATTTATTGATTTGGGTTATAACTTTTGACCACAAGGTGGCGCTGCCCCAAAACTTTTGAGTGCCTTCAGGGCTTGGTCGAAGACACATACCAAGTTTCATAATGATGCGGCAATGCGTTCAAAAAATATTGCACTTTTTGACAATATTCATAATGGCCGACTCTCAAAATGGCCAATATGGGAAAATTTGGTATCGCAGGACTCGGCATGACGCACTGAATCTAAAGAGACCAGTTTTATGATTTTTGGCAAAAGCGTTCAGAAGATATAAGCAAATAATTCACTTTTTTATATCTCCTGACCACTAGGAGGCGCTGCGCCAAAACTCTGCAGGCATCCTCAAAACATGGTTGCCATAACACGTACTAAGTTTGGTTGGAATATGTTAAAGCATTGCAGAGATATACCCCAACATTTATTTTTGTGCGCACTAAGTCGAATTCATTTGCGCGGTATTCGACAACGGTTTGAAGAATCAACTTTATTCTCATAACTTTTAGTCAGCATAGTCTGAAGAAGATCTGGTTCAATTTTCATAAAAATCGGGGCTACGGCCTAGGAGGAGTTCGCAAAAGTACGTTTTTTAGAAAATTCAAAATGGCGGAAAAACTATCATGACGGAAAATGACGTCATAGGGTGCACTCGAATCGGCTTGAGCTAAGGAATCAGAGGAAAAAAGAATTTTAATTCTAGGCCTTACGGTTCAAAAGTTATTAACATAAACATAAGTCCGACTTTGGACAGTTGGTGGCGCTAGAGGGATTAAGGTAGGCACTTCAGATTGGTTAGGATGACAGCTGACACTGTCCACTATTAGTGTACCAAATTTCACAACTTTTTAGCATACGGTTCTATGGGCTGCCATAGACTTACATTGCAGGATAATAATAATAATAATAATAATAATAAGAAATCTAACGGATTCAATAGGGTCTACGCACCTTCGGTGCTTGGCCCCTAAATATAGCTGCAAGCAGCAATGACGGGGCCAAGCACAAGGCCGGCATTAAACCTCATGCCGACATGGCCGGCAGCATCAGACCAACGGCAGTAAGCATATAAAGACATTTCAATAAGACTTCAGTCTAAATGGCTGAAAAATCATCAATACGGTCTTTAGCACTTTGATTGAATGGTTTATCACGGTCGACCAGTAACCAAACTGATGTGTGAAACAACTAGTGTGCTCAAACTCTGCAGGCAGACTCAATGTGTTGATGGCTGGCAGCATCAGACCAATGGCAGTAAGCAGTTAAATACATTTCAATAAGACTTCAGTCTAAATGACTGAAAAATCATCAATACGGTCTTTAGCACTTTGATTGAATGGTTTATCATGTTCGACCCAGAGGCAGCGCAGTAACCAAACTGATGTGTGAAACAACTAGAGTGCTCAAACTCTGCAGGCAGACTCAATGTGTTGATGGCCGGCAGCATCAGACCAATGGCAGTAAGCAGTTAAAGACATTTCAATAAGACTTCAGTCTAAATGGCTGAAAAATCATCAATATGGTCTTTAGCACTTTGATTGAATGGTTTATCACGTCGACCTAGAGGCAGCGCAGTAACCAAACTGATGTGTGAAACAACTAAGGTCCTCAAACTCAGCAGGCAGACTCAAGTCATGGTTGACATAACACGTACTAAGTTTGGTTAGAATATATTAAAGCATTGCAGAGATATAGCCCGACTTTTATTTTTGTGCGCACTAAGTTGATTTCATTTGCGCAGTATTCGACAACGGTTTGACGAATCAACTTAATTCTCATAACTCTTTGTCAGCATGGTCTGAAGATGTTATGATTCAATTTTGGTAAAAATTGGACAAAGCGGTGTGGGAGGAGTTCGAAAAAGTAGGTTTTTAAAGAAAGACAACATGGCAAACAGGAAGTTTGGCGAATAGACATATTTGTTATCTGTGCTCTCGGCTTGATCCAGTGAACACAATAAGACCATTTGTTTTACAATAGGTTAACGGAATCAAAAGTTATTAGCATATTTGTGAATGTGGTTATAACTTTGAATACAAGGTGGCGCTGCTCCAAAACCTTTTGAGTACCTTCAGGGCTTGATGTCAAGACGCATACCAAGTTTCATAATGATGCGGCAATGCGTTCAAAAAATATAGCACTTTTGACAATATTCATAATGGCCGACTCTCAAAATGGCCGATATGGGAAAATTTGGTATTGCAGGACTCGGCATGACGCACTGAATCTAAAGAGACCAGTTTTATGATTTTTGGCAAAAGCGTTCAGAAGATATAAGCAAATAATTCACTTTTTTATATCTCCTGACCAGTAGGAGGCGCTGCACCAAAACTCTGCAGGCATCCTCAAATCATGGTTGCCATAACACGTACTAAGTTTGGTTGGAATATGTTAAAGCATTGCAGAGATATACCCCAACATTTAATTTTGTGCGCACTAAGTCGAATTTATTTGCGGTATTTGACAACGGTTTGAAGAATCAACTTTATTCTCATAACTTTTAGTCAGCATAGTCTGAAGATGATCTGGTTCAATTTTCGTGAAAATCGGGCTACGGCCTAGGAGGAGTTCGCAAAAGTACGTTTTTAGAAAATTCAAAATGGCGGAAAAACTATCATGGCGGAAAATGACGTCAGAGGGTGCAATCGAATCGGCTTGAGCTAAGGAATCAGAGGAAAAAGAATTTTAATTCTAGGCCTTACGGTTCAAAAGTTATTAACATAAACATAAGTCCGACTTTGGACAGTTGGTGGCGCTAGAGGATTAAGGTAGGCACTTCAGATTGGTTAGGATGACAGCTCACACTGTCCACTATTAGTGTACCAAATTTCACAACTTTTTAGCATACGGTTCTATGGGCTGCCATAGACTTACATTGCAGGATAATAATAATAATAATAAGAAATCTAACGATTTCAATAGGGTCTACGCACCTTCGTGCTTGGCCCTAAATATAGCTGCAAGCAGCAATGACGGGCCAAGCACAAGGCGGCATTAAACCTCATGCCGACATGGCGGCAGCATCAGACCAACGGCAGTAAGCATATAAAGACATTTCAATAAGACTTCAGTCTAAATGGCTGAAAAATCATCAATACGGTCTTTAGCACTTTGATTGAATGGTTTATCACGAGTCGACCAGTAACCAAACTGATGTGTGAAACAACTAGTGTGCTCAAACTCTGCAGGCAGACTCAATGTGTTGATGGCTGGCAGCATCAGACCAATGGCAGTAAGCAGTTAAATACATTTCAATAAGACTTCAGTCTAAATGACTGAAAAATCATCAATACGGTCTTTAGCACTTTGATTGAATGGTTTATCACGTCAATCCAGAGGCAGCGCAGTAACCAAACTGATGTGTTGATGGCCGGCAGCATTAGACCAACGGCAGTAAGCAGTTAAAGACATTTCAATAAGACTTCATTCTAAATGGCCGGAAAATCACCAATACGGTCTTTAGCACTTTGATTGAATGGTTTATCACGGTCGACCAGTAACCAAACTGATGTGTGAAACAACTAGAGTGCTCAAACTCTGCAGGCAGACTCAATGTGTTGATGGCTGGCAGCATCAGACCAACGGCAGTAAGTATCTAAAGACATTTCAGTAAGACTTCAGTCTAAATGGCCAAAAAATCATCAATACGGTCTTTAGCACTTTGATTGAATGGTTTATCACGTCCAATCCAGAGGCAGCGCTGTAACCAAACTGATGTGTGAAACAACTAAGGTCCTCAAACTCTGCAGGCAGACTCAATGTGTTGATGGCGGCAGCATCAGACCAATGGCAGTAAGCAGTTAAAGACATTTCAATAAGACTTCAGTCTAAATGGCTGAAAAATCATCAATATGGTCTTTAGCACTTTGATTGAATGGTTTATCACGGTCGACCTAGAGGCAGCTGATGTGTGAAACAACTAAGGTCCTCAAACTCTGCAGGCAGACTCAAGTCATGGTTGCCATAACACGTACTAAGTTTGGTTAGAATATATTAAAGCATTGCAGAGATATAGCCTGACTTTTATTTTTGTGCGCATTAAGTTGATTTCATTTGCAGTATTCGACAACGGTTTGACTAATCAACAATTCTCATAACTCTTTGTCAGCATGGTCTGAAGATGTTATGATTCAATTTTGGTAAAAATTGGACAAACGGTGTGGGAGGAGTTCGAAAAAGTAGGTTTTTAAAGAAAACAACATGGCAAACAGGAAGTTTGGCGAATAGGACATATTTGTTATCTGTGCTCGGCTTGATCCAGTGAACACAATAAGAGCATTTGTTTTACAATAGGTTAACGGAATCAAAAGTTATTAGCATATTTGTGAATTTGGGTTATAACTTTTGAATACAAATGGCGCTGCTCCAAAACCTTTTGAGTACCTTCAGGGCTTGATGCCGAAGACGCATACCAAGTTTCATAATGATGCGCAATGCGTTCAAAAATATAGCACTTTTGACAATATTCATAATGGCCGACTCTCAAAATGGCCGATATGGGAAAATTTGGTATTGCAGGACTCGGCATGACGCACTGAATCTAAAGAGACCAGTTTTATGATTTTTGGCAAAAGCGTTCAGAAGATATAAGCAAATAATTCACTTTTTTATATCTCCTGACCAGTAGGAGGCGCTGCGCCAAAACTCTGCAGGCATCCTCAAATCATGGTTGCCTTAACACGTACTAAGTTTGGTTGGAATATGTTAAAGCATTGCAGAGATATACCCCAACATTTAATTTTGTGCGCACTAAGTCGAATTTATTTGCGCGGTATTTGACAACGGTTTGAAGAATCAACTTTATTCTCATAACTTTTAGTCAGCATAGTCTGAAGATGATCTGGTTCAATTTTCGTGAAAATCGGGCTACGGCCTAGGAGGAGTTCGCAAAAGTACGTTTTTAGAAAATTCAAAATGGCGGAAAAACTATCATGGCGGAAAATGACGTCATAGGGTGCAATCGAATCGGCTTGAGCTAAGGAATCAGAGGAAAAAAGAATTTTAATTCTAGGCCTTACGGTTCAAAAGTTATTAGCATAAACATAAGTCCAACTTTGGACAGTTGGTGGCGCTAGAGGGATTAAGGTAGACACTTCAGATTGGTTAGGATGACAGCTCACACTGTCCACTATTAGTGTACCAAATTTCACAACTTTTTAGCATACGGTTCTATGGGCTGCCATAGACTTACATTGCAGGATAATAATAATAATAATAATAATAAGAAATCTAACGATTTCAATAGGGTCTCACGCACCGGTGCTTGGCCCTAAATATAGCTGCAAGCAGCCATGACGGGCCAAGCACTAGGCCCTCATGCCGACATAGCCGGCAGCATCAGACCAACGGCAGTAAGCATATAAAGACATTTCAATAAGACTTCAGTCTAAATGGCTGAAAAATCATCAATACGGTCTTTAGCACTTTGATTGAATGGTTTATCACGGTTGACCAGTAACCAAACTGATGTGTGAAACAACTAGAGTGCTCAAACTCTGCAGGCAGACTCAAGTCATGGTTGCCATAACACGTACTAAGTTTGGTTAGAAAATATGTTAAAGCATTGCAGAGATATAGCCTGACTTTTATTTTTGTGCGCACTAAGTTGATTTCATTTGCGCAGTATTCACAACGGTTTGACTAATCAACTTTCTTTAATAACTTTTTGTCATCATAGTCAGAAGAAGATCTGGTTCAATTTTGGTGAAAATCGGACAAACGGTGTGGGAGGAGTTCTCAAAAGTAGGTTTTTGAAAACAACATGGCAAACAGAACGCTTGTCCGAATAGGACATATTTGTTATCTGTGCTCTCGGCTTGATCCAGTGAACACATTAAGACCATTTGTTTTACAATAGGTTAACGTAATAAAAAGTTATTAGCATATTTATTGATTTGGGTTATAACTTTTGACCACAAGGTGGCGCTGCCCCAAAACTTTTTGAGTACCTTCAGGGCTTGGTCCCAAGACGCATACCAAGTTTTGTAATGATGCGGCAATGCGTTAAAAAATATAGCACTTTTTGACAATATTCATAATGGCCGACGCTCAAAATGGCCGATATGGGAAAATTTGGTATCGCAGGACTCGGCATAACACACTGAATCTAAAGAGACCAGTTTTATGATTTTTGGCAAAAGCGTTCAGAAGATATAAGCAAATAATTCACTTTTTCATATCTCCTGACCACTAGAGGCGCTGCGCCAAAACTCTGCAGGCATCCTCAAATCATGGTTGCCATAACAATGTACTAAGTTTGGTTAGAATATGTTAAAGCATTGCAGAGATATAGCCCAACTTTCATTTTTGTGCGCATTAAGTCAATTTTATTTTGCGGTATTCAAAAATGGTTTGACGAATCAACTTTCTTTTAATAACTTTTAGTCAGCATCGTCTGAAGATCATATGGGTCAATTTTCGTGAAAATCGGACAAACGGCCTAGGAGGAGTTCGCAAAAGTATATTTTTTAGAAAATTCAAAATGGCGGAAAAACTATCATGGCGCAAAATGACGTCATAGGGTGCAATCGAATCGTCATGAGCTAAGGAATCAGAGGAAAGAAGAATTTTAATTCTAGGCCTTACGGTTCAAAAGTTATTAACATAAACATAAGTCCAACTTTGGACAGTTGGTGGCGCTAGAGGGATTAAGGTAGACACTTCAGATTGGTTAGGATGACAGCTCACACTGTCCACTATTAGTGTACCAAATTTCACAACTTTTTAGCATACGGTTCTATGGGCTGCCATAGACTTACATTGCAGGATAATAAGAAATCTAACGGTTTCAATAGGGTCTACGCACCTTCGGTGCTTGGCCCCTAATAAGAAATCTAACGAATACAATAGGGGCTACGCACCTTCGGTGCTTGGCCCCTAATAAGAACCGGAACAAAAACAATAGGTGCCTCCAGCACCTTCGGTGCTTGGCCCCTAATAATAAGAAATCTAACGAATACAATAGGGGCTACGCACCTTCGGTGCTTGGCCCCTAAATATAGCTGCAAGCAGCAATGACGGGGCCAAGCACAAGGCCGGCATTAAACCTCATGCCGACATGGCCGGCAGCATCAGACCAACGGCAGTAAGCATATAAAGACATTTCAATAAGACTTTAGTCTAAATGGCCGAAAAATCATCAATACGGTCTTTAGCACTTTGATTGAATGGTTTATCACGTCCAATCCAGAGGCAGCGCAGTAACCACACTGATGTGTGAAACAACTAAGGTCCTCAAACTCAGCAGGCAGACTCAAGTCATGGTTGACATAACACGTACTAAGTTTGGTTAGAATATATTAAAGCATTGCAGAGATATAGCCTGACTTTTTTATTCTTGTGCGCACTAAGTTGATTTCATTTGCGCAGTATTCGACACGGTTTGACGAATCAACTTTCTTTTAATAACTTTTTGTCAGCATAGTCTGAAGAAGATCTGGTTCAATTTTGGTGAAAATCGGACAAACGGTGTGGGAGGAGTTCGAAAAAGTAGGTTTTTAAAGAAAGACAACATGGCAAACAGGATGTTTGTCCTAATAAGACATATTTGTTATCTGTGCTCTCGACTTGATCCAGTGAACACATTAAGACCATTTGTTTTACAATAGGTTAACGTAATAAAAAGTTATTAGCATATTTATTGATTTGGGTTATAACTTTTGACCACAAGGTGGCGCTGCCCCAAAACTTTTTGAGTACCTTCAGGGCTTGGTCCGAAGACTCATACCAAGTTTCATAATGATGCAGCAATGCGTTCAGAAAATATAGCACTTTTTGACAATATTCATAATGGCCGACGCTCAAAATGGCCGATATGGGAAAATTTGGTATCGCAGGACTCGGCATGACGCACTGAATCTAAAGAGACCAGTTTTATGATTTTTGGAAAAAGCGTTCAGAAGATATAAACAAATAATTCAGTTTTTCATATCTCCTGACCACTAGGAGGCGCTGCGCCAAAACTCTGCAGGCATCCTCAAATTTTAGTTGCAATAACACGTACTAAGTTTGGTTAGAATATGTTAAAGCATTGCAGAGATATAGCCTGACTTTCATTTTTATGCGCATAAAGTCAATTTTATTTGTGCGGTATTTGAAAACGGTTTGACGAATCAACTTTCTTTTAATAACTTTTAGTCAACATAGCCGGAAGATGATCTGGTTCAATTTTCGTGATAATCGGACAAACGGCCTAGGAGGAGTTCGCAAAAGTACATTTTTTAGAAAATTCAAAATGGCGGAAAAACTATCATGGCGGAAAATGACGTCATATGGTGCAATCGAATCGTCATGAGCTAAGGAATCAGAGGAAAAAAGAATTTTAATTCTAGGCCTTACGGTTCAAAAGTTATTAACATAAACATAAGTCCGACTTTGGACAGTTGGTGGCGCTAGAGGGATTAAGGTAGACACTTCAGATTTGTCAGGATGACAGCTCACACTGTCCACTATGAGTGTACCAAATTTCACAACTTTTTAGCATACGGTTCTATGGCCTACCATAGACTCCGAATAATAATAAGAAGAAGAAATGATTCAATAGGGATTTCAATAAGACTTTAGTCTAAATGGCTGAAAAATCATCAATACGGTCTTTAGCACTTTGATTGAATGGTTTATCACGGTTGACCAGTAACCAAACTGATGTGTGAAACAACTAGAGTGCTCAAACTCTGCAGGCAGACTCAAGTCATGGTTGACATAACACGTACTAAGTTTGGTTAGAAAATATTAAAGCATTGCAGAGATATAGCCTGACTTTTATTTTTGTGCGCACTAAGTTGATTTCATTTGCGCAGTATTCGACAACGGTTTGACGAATCAACTTTCTTTTAATAACTTTTTGTCATAGTCAGAAGAAGATCTGGTTCAATTTTGGTGAAAATCGGACAAACGGTGTGGGAGGAGTTCGAAAAAGTAGGTTTTTGGAAAAAAACAACATGGCAAACAGAACGTTTGTCCGAATAGGACATATTTGTTATCTGTGCTCTCGGCTTGATCCAGTGAACACATTAAGACCATTTGTTTTACAATAGGTTAACGTAATAAAAAGTTATTAGCATATTTATTGATTTGGGTTATAACTTTTGACCACAAGGTGGCGCTGCCCCAAAACTTTTTGAGTACCTTCAGGGCTTGGTCCCGAAGACGCATACCAAGTTTTGTAATGATGCGGCAATGCGTTAAAAAAATATAGCACTTTTTGACAATATTCATAATGGCCGACGCTCAAAATGGCCGATATGGGAAAATTTGGTATCGCAGGACTCGGCATAACACACTGAATCTAAAGAGACCAGTTTTATGATTTTTGGCAAAAGCGTTCAGAAGATATAAGCAAATAATTCACTTTTTCATATCTCCTGACCACTAGGAGGCGCTGCGCCAAAACTCTGCAGGCATCCTCAAATCTTAGTTGCAATAATATGTACTAAGTTTGGTGAGAATATGTTAAAGCATTGCAGAGATATAGCCCAACTTTCATTTTTGTGCGCATTAAGTCAATTTTATTTGCGCGGTATTCAAAAATGGTTTGACGAATCAACTTTCTTTTAATAACTTTTAGTCAGCATCGTCTGAAGATCATATGGGTCAATTTTCGTGAAAATCGGACAAACGGCCTAGGAGGAGTTCGCAAAAGTATATTTTTTAGAAAATTCAAAATGGCGGAAAAACTATCATGGCGCAAAATGACGTCATAGGGTGCAATCGAATCGGCTGGAGCTAAGAAATCAGAGGAAAAAAGAATTTTAATTCTAGGCCTTACGGTTCAAAAGTTATTAACATAAACATAAGTCCAACTTTGGACAGTTGGTGGCGCTAGAGGGATTAAGGTAGACACTTCAGATTGGTTAGGATGACAGCTCACACTGTCCACTATTAGTGTACCAAATTTCACAACTTTTTAGCATACGGTTCTATGGGCTGTGATAGACTTACATTGCAGGATAATAAGAAATCTAACGGTTTCAATAGGGTCTACGCACCTTTTGCTTGGCCCCTAAAAGAACCGAACAAAAACAATAGGTGCCTCCAGCACCTTCGGAAGAAATCTAACGAATACAATATATAGCTGCAAGCAGCCATGACGGGCCAAGCACTAGGCCGGCATTCAATCTCATGATATAAAGAAATTTCAATAAGACTTCAGTCTAAATGGCTGAAAAATCATCAATACGGTCTTTAGCACTTTGATTGAATGGTTTATCACGGTCGACCAGTAACCAAACTGATGTGTGAAACAACTAGAGTGCTCAAACTCTGCAGGCAGACTCAATGTGTTGATGGCCGGCAGCATCAGACCAATGGCAGTAAGCAGTTAAAGACATTTCAATAAGACTTCAGTCTAAATGCCTGAAAAATCATCAATACGGTCTTTAGCACTTTGATTGAATGGTTTATCACGTCCAATCCAGAGGCAGCGCAGTAACCACACTGATGTGTGAAACAACTAAGTTCCTCAAACTCAGCAGGCAGACTCAAGTCATGGTTGACATAACACGTACTAAGTTTGGTTAGAAAATATTAAAGCATTGCAGAGATATAGCCTGACTTTTTATTTTTGTGCGCACTAAGTTGATTTCATTTGCGAGTATTCGACAACGGTTTGACGAATCAACTTTCTTTTAATAACTTTTTGTCCTCATAGTCTGAAGAAGATCTGGTTCAATTTTGGTGAAAATCGGACAAACGGTGTGGGAGGAGTTCGAAAAAGTAGGTTTTAAAGAAAGACAACATGGCAAACAGGATGTTTGTCCGAATAGGACATATTTGGTATCTGTGCTCTCGGCTTGATCCAGTGAACACATTAAGACCATTTGTTTTACAATAGGTTAACGTAATAAAAAGTTATTAGCATATTTATTGATTTGGGTTATAACTTTTGACCACAAGGTGGCGCTGCCCCAAAACTTTTTGAATACCTTCAGGGCTTGGTCCCGAAGACACATACCAAGTTTCATAATGATGCAGCAATGCGTTCAAAAAATATAGCACTTTTTGACAATATTCATAATGGCCGACGCTCAAAATGGCCGATATGGGAAAATTTGGTATCGCAGGACTCGGCATGACGCACTGAATCTAATGAGACCAGTTTTATGATTTTTGGCAAAAGCGTTCAGAAGATATAAGCAAATAATTCACTTTTTCATATCTCCTGACCACTAGGAGGCGCTGCGCCAAAACTCTGCAGGCATCCTCAAATCTTAGTTGCAATAACATGTACTAAGTTTGGTGAGAATATGTTAAAGCATTGCAGAGATATAGCCTGACTTTCATTTTTATGCGCATTAAGTCAATTTTATTTGTGTGGTATTCGAAAACGGTTTGACGAATCAACTTTCTTTTAATAACTTTTTGTCAGCATAGTCTAAAGATGATCTGGTTCAATTTTCGTGATAATCGGACAAACGGCCTAGGAGGAGTTCGCAAAAGTACATTTTTTAGAAAATTCAAAATGGCGGAAAAACTATCATGGCGGAAAATGACGTCTTAGGGTGCAATCGAATCGTCATGAGCTAAGGAATCAGAGGAAAAAAGAATTTTAATTCTAGGCCTTACGGTTCAAAAGTTATTAACATAAACATAAGTCCGACTTTGGACAGTTGGTGGCGCTAGAGGGATTAAGGTAGACACTTCAGATTGGTTAGGATGACAGCTCACACTGTCCACTATGAGTGTACCAAATTTCACAACTTTTTATCATACGGTTCTATGGGCTGCCATAGACTTACATTGCAGAAGTATAATAATAATAAATATAGCTGCAAGCAGCCATGACGGGGCCAAGCACTAGGCCGGCATTCAATCTCATGCCGACATAGCCGGCAGCATCAGACCAACGGCAGCGCAGTAACCAAACTGATGTGTGAAACAACTAGAGTGCTCAAACTCTGCAGGCAGATTCAATGTGTTGATGGCTGGCAGCATCAGACCAATGGCAGTAAGCAGTTAAAGACATTTCAATAAGACTTCAGTCTAAATGGCTGAAAAATCATCAATACGGTCTTTAGCACTTTGATTGAATGGTTTATCACGGTCGACCCAGAGGCAGCGCAGTAACCAAACTGATGTGTGAAACAACTAGAGTGCTCAAACTCTGCAGACAGACTCAATGTGTTGATGGCGGCAGCATCAGACCAATGGCAGTAAGCAGTTAAAGACATTTCAGTAAGACTTTAGTCTAAATGGCTGAAAAATCATCAATACGGTCTTTAGCACTTTGATTGAATGGTTTATCACGCCCAATCCAGAGGCAGCGCAGTAACCACACTGATGTGTGAAACAACTAAGGTCCTCAAACTCAGCAGGCAGACTCAAGTCATGGTTGACATAACACGCACTAAGTTTGGTTAGAAAATATTAAAGCATTGCAGAGATATAGCTTGACTTTTTATTTTTGTGCGCACTAAGTTGATTTCATTTGCGCAGTATTCGACAACGGTTTGACGAATCAACTTTCTTTAATAACTTTTGTCATCATAGTCTGAAGAAGATCTGGTTCAATTTTGGTGAAAATCGGACAAACGGTGTGGGAGGAGTTCAAAAGTAGGATTTTGGAGAAAAACAACATGGCAAACAGGACGTTTGTCCTAATAGGACATATTTGTTATCTGTGCTCGCTTGATCCAGTGAACACATTAAGACCATTTGTTTTACAATAGGTTAACGTAATAAAAAGTTATTAGCATATTTATTGATTTGGGTTATAACTTTTGACCACAAGTGGCGCTGCCCCAAAACTTATTGAGTACCTTCAGGGCTTGGTCCCGAAGACGCATACCAAGTTTTGTAATGATGCAGCAATGCGTTCAAAAATATAGCACTTTTTGACAATATTCATAATGGCCGACGCTCAAAATGGCCGATATGGGAAAATTTGGTATCGCAGGACTCGGCATGACGCACTGAATCTAAAGAGACCAGTTTTATGATTTTTGGCAAAAGCGTTCAGAAGATATAAGCAAATAATTCACTTTTTCATATCTCCTGACCACTAGGAGGCGCTGCGCCAAAACTCTGCAGGCATCCTCAAATCATGGTTGCAATAACATGTACTAAGTTTGGTGAGATTATGTTAAAGCATTGCAGAGATATAGCCTGACTTTCATTTTTATGCGCATTATGTCAATTTTATTTGCGCGGTATTCAAAAACGGTTAAATGAATCAACTTTCTTTTAATAACTTTTTGTCAGCATAGCCGGAAGATGATCTGGTTCAATTTTCGTGATAATCGGACAAACGGCCTAGGAGGAGTTCGCAAAAGTACATTTTTAGAAAATTCAAAATGGCGGAAAACTATCATGGCGGAAAATGACGTCATAGGGTGCAATCGAATCGTCATGAGCTAAGGAATCAGAGGATAAAAGAATTTTAATTCTAGGCCTTACGGTTCAAAAGTTATTAAAATAAACATAAGTCCGACTTTGGACAGTTGGTGGCGCTAGAGGGATTAAGGTAGACACTTCAGATTGGTTAGGATGACAGCTCACACTGTCCACTATTACTGTACCAAATTTCACAACTTTTTACCATACGGTTCTATGGCCTACCATAGACTCCCATGCGGAATAATAAGAAGAAGAAATCTAACGGATTCAATAGGGTCTACGCCGGTGCTTGGCCCTAAATATAGCTGCAAGCAGCCATGACGGGCCAAGCACTAGGCCAGCATTCAATCTCATGCCGACATAGCCGGCAGCATCAGACCAACGGCAGCGCAGTAACCAAACTGATTTGTGAAACAACTAGAGTGCTCAAACTCTGCAGGCAGATTCAATGTGTTGATGGCTGGCAGCATCAGACCAATGGCAGTAAGCAGTTAAAGACATTTCAATAAGACTTCAGTCTAAATGGCTGAAAAATCATCAATACGGTCTTTAGCACTTTGATTGAATGGTTTATCACGCGACTCCAGAGGCAGCGCAGTAACCAAACTGATGTGTGAAACAACTAGAGTGCTCAAACTCTGCAGGCAGACTCAATGTGTTGATGGCGGCAGCATCAGACCAATGGCAGTAAGCAGTTAAAGACATTTCAGTAAGACTTTAGTCTAAATGGCTGAAAAATCATCAATACGGTCTTTAGCACTTTGATTGAATGGTTTATCACGCCCAATCCAGAGGCAGCGCAGTAACCACACTGATGTGTGAAACAACTAAGGTCCTCAAACTCAGCAGGCAGACTCAAGTCATGGTTGACATAACACGTACTAAGTTTGGTTAGAAAATATTAAAGCATTGCAGAGATATAGCCTGACTTTTATTTTTGTGCGCACTAAGTTGATTTCATTTGCGCAGTATTCAAAACGGTTTGACGAATCAACTTTCTTTTAATAACTTTTTGTCATCATAGTCTGAAGAAGATCTGGTTCAATTTTGGTGAAAATCGGACAAACGGTGTGGAGGAGTTCAAAAGTAGGATTTTGGAGAAAAACAACATGGCAACAGGACGTTTGTCCGAATAGGACATATTTGTTATCTGTGCTCTCGGCTTGATCCAGTGAACACATTAAGACCATTTGTTTTACAATAGGTTAACGTAATAAAAAGTTATTAGCATATTTATTGATTTGGGTTATAACTTTTGACCACAAGGTGGCGCTGCCCCAAAACTTTTGAGTACCTTCAGGGCTTGGTCCCAAGACGCATACCAAGTTTTGTAATGATGCGCAATGCGTTCAAAAAATATAGCACTTTTGACAATATTCATAATGGCCGACGCTCAAAATGGCCGATATGGGAAAATTTGGTATCGCAGGACTCGGCATGACGCACTGAATCTAAAGAGACCAGTTTTATGATTTTTGGCAAAAGCGTTCAGAAGATATAAGCAAATAATTCACTTTTTCATATCTCCTGACCACTAGGAGGCGCTGCGCCAAAACTCTGCAGGCATCCTCAAATCTTTGTTGCAATAACATGTACTAAGTTTGGTGAGATTATGTTAAAGCATTGCAGAGATATAGCCTGACTTTCATTTTTATGCGCATTATGTCAATTTTATTTGCGCGGTATTCAAAAAACGGTTAAATGAATCAACTTTCTTTTAATAACTTTTTGTCAGCATAGCCGGAAGATGATCTGGTTCAATTTTCGTGATAATCGGACAAACGGCCTAGGAGGAGTTCGCAAAAGTACATTTTTAGAAAATTCAAAATGGCGGAAAAACTATCATGGCGGAAAATGACGTCATAGGGTGCAATCGAATCGTCATGAGCTAAGGAATCAGAGGATAAAAGAATTTTAATTTAGCCTTACGGTTCAAAAGTTATTAAAATAAACATAAGTCCGACTTTGGACAGTTGGTGGCGCTAGAGGGATTAAGGTAGACACTTCAGATTGGTTAGGATGACAGCTCACACTGTCCACTATTACTGTACCAAATTTCACAACTTTTTACCATACGGTTCTATGGCCTACCATAGACTCCCATGCGGAATAATAAGAAGAAGAAATCTAACGGATTCAATAGGGTCTACCTTTCGTGCTTGGCCCTAAATATAGCTGCAAGCAGCCATGACGGGCCAAGCACTAGGCCGGCATTCAATCTCATGCCGACATAGCCGGCAGCATCAGACCAACGGCAGCGCAGTAACCAAACTGATTTGTGAAACAACTAGAGTGCTCAAACTCTGCAGGCAGATTCAATGTGTTGATGGCTGGCAGCATCAGACCAATGGCAGTAAGCAGTTAAAGACATTTCAATAAGACTTCAGTCTAAATGGCTGAAAAATCATCAATACGGTCTTTAGCACTTTGATTGAATGGTTTATCACGGTCGACCCAGAGGCAGCGCAGTAACCAAACTGATGTGTGAAACAACTAGAGTGCTCAAACTCTGCAGGCAGACTCAATGTGTTGATGGCCGGCAGCATCAGACCAATGGCAGTAAGCAGTTAAAGACATTTCAGTAAGACTTTAGTCTAAATGGCTGAAAAATCATCAATACGGTCTTTAGCACTATGATTGAATGGTTTATCACGTCCAATCCAGAGGCAGCGCAGTAACCACACTGATGTGTGAAACAACTAAGGTCCTCAAACTCAGCAGGCAGACTCAAGTCATGGTTGACATAACACGTACTAAGTTTGGTTAGAAAATATTAAAGCATTGCAGAGATATAGCTGACTTTTATTTTTGTGCGCACTAAGTTGATTTCATTTGCGCAGTATTCGACAACGGTTTGACGAATCAACTTTCTTTTAATAACTTTTTGTCATCATAGTCTGAAGAAGATCTGGTTCAATTTTGGTGAAAATCGGACAACGGTGTGGGAGGAGTTCGAAAAAGTAGGATTTTGGAAAAAAACAACATGGCAAACAGGACGCTTTGTCCGAATAGGACATATTTGTTATCTGTGCTCTCGGCTTGATCCAGTGAACACATTAAGACCATTTGTTTTACAATAGGTTAACGTAATAAAAAGTTATTAGCATATTTATTGATTTGGGTTATAACTTTTGACCACAAGGTGGCGCTGCCCCAAAACTTTTGAGTACCTTCAGGGCTTGGTCGAAGACGCATACCAAGTTTTGTAATGATGCAGCAATGCGTTCAAAAAATATAGCACTTTTTGACAATATTCATAATGGCCGACGCTCAAAATGGCGATATGGGAAAATTTGGTATCGCAGGACTCGGCATGACGCACTGAATCTAAAGAGACCAGTTTTATGATTTTTGGCAAAAGCGTTCAGAAGATATAAGCAAATAATTCACTTTTTCATATCTCCTGACCACTAGGAGGCGCTGCGCCAAAACTCTGCAGGCATCCTCAAATCTTTGTTGCAATAACATGTACTAAGTTTGGAGAGATTATGTTAAAGCATTGCAGAGATATAGCCTGACTTTCATTTTTATGCGCATTATGTCAATTTTATTTTGCGCGGTATTCAAAACGGTTAAATGAATCAACTTTCTTTTAATAACTTTTTGTCAGCATAGCCGGAAGATGATCTGGTTCAATTTTCGTGATAATCGGACAAACGGCCTAGGAGGAGTTCGCAAAAGTACATTTTTAGAAAATTCAAAATGGCGGAAAAACTATCATGGCGGAAAATGACGTCATAGGGTGCAATCGAATCGTCATGAGCTAAGGAATCAGAGGAAAAAGAATTTTAATTCTAGGCCTTACGGTTCAAAAGTTATTAAAATAAACATAAGTCCGACTTTGGACAGTTGGTGGCGCTAGAGGGATTAAGGTAGACACTTCAGATTGGTTAGGATGACAGCTCACACTGTCCACTATTACTGTACCAAATTTCACAACTTTTTACCATACGGTTCTATGGCCTACCATAGACTCCCATGCGGAATAATAAGAAGAAGAAATCTAACGGATTCAATAGGGTCTACGCATTTTCGTGCTTGGCCCTAAATATAGCTGCAAGCAGCAATGACGGGCCAAGCATTAGGCCGGCATTCAATCTCATGCCGACATAGCCGGCAGCATCAGACCAATGGCAGTAAGCATATAAAGAAATTTCAATAAGACTTTAGTCTAAATGGCTGAAAAATCATCAATACGGTCTTTAGCACTTTGATTGAATGGTTTATCACGGTCGACCAGTAACCAAACTGATGTGTGAAACAACTAGAGTGCTCAAACTCTGCAGGCAGACTCAATGTGTTGATGGCCAGCAGCATCAGACCAATGGCAGTAAGCAGTTAAAGACATTTCAATAAGACTTCATTCTAAATGGCCGGAAAATCACCAATACGGTCTTTAGCACTTTGATTGAATGGTTTATCACGGTCGACCAGTAACCAAACTGATGTGTGAAACAACTAGAGTGCTCAAACTCTGCAGGCAGACTCAATGTGTTGATGGCTGGCAGCATCAGACCAACAGCAGTAAGCAGTTAAAGACATTTCAATAAGACTTCATTCTAAATGGCCAAAAAATCATCAATACGGTCTTTAGCACTTTGATTGAATGGTTTATCACGTCAATCCAGAGGCAGCGCTGTAACCAAACTGATGTGTGAAACAACTAAGGTCCTCAAACTCTGCAGGCAGACTCAAGTCATGGTTGCCATAACGATTACTAAGTTTGGTTAGAATATATTAAAGCATTGCAGAGATATAGCCCGACTTTTATTTTTGTGCGCACTAAGTTAATTTCATTTGCGCAGTATTTGACAACGGTTTGACGAATCAACTTTCTTTTAATAACTTTTTGTCATCATAGTCTGAAGAAGATCTGGTTCAATTTTGGTGAAAATCGGACAAACGGTGTGGGAGGAGTTCGAAAAAGTAGGTTTTTAAAGAAAGACAACATGGCAAACAGGATGTTTGTCCGAATAGGACATATTTGGTATCTGTGCTCTCGGCTTGATCCAGTGAAAACATTAAGACCATTTGTTTTACAATAGGTTAACGTAATAAAAAGTTATTAGCATATTTATTGATTTGGGTTATAACTTTTGACCACAAGGTGGCGCTGCCCCAAAACTTTTGAGTACCTTCAGGGCTTGGTCGAAGACACATACCAAGTTTCATAATGATGCAGCAATGCGTTCAAAAATATAGCACTTTTGACAATATTCATAATGGCCGACGCTCAAAATGGCCGATATGGGAAAATTTGGTATCGCAGGACTCGGCATGACGCACTGAATCTAAAGAGACCAGTTTTATGATTTTTGGCAAAAGCGTTCAGAAGATATAAGCAAATAATTCACTTTTTCATATCTCCTGACCACTAGAAGGCGCTGCGCCAAAACTCTGCAGGCATCCTCAAATCTTAGTTGCAATAACTTGTACTAAGTTTGGTTGGAATATATTAAAGCATTGCAGAGATATAGCCCGACATTCAATTTTGTGCGCATTAAGTCAATTTTATTTGCGCGGTATTCAAAAACAGTTTGACGAATCAACTTTCTTTTAATAACTTTTTGTCAGGATAGCCGGAAGATGATCTGGTTCAATTTTCGTGATAATCGGACAAACGGCCTAGGAGGAGTTCGCAAAAGTACATTTTTAGAAAATTCAAAATGGCGGAAAAACTATCATGGCGGAAAATGACGTCATAGGGTGCAATCGAATCGTCATGAGCTAAGGAATCAGAGGAAAAAAGAATTTTAATTCTAGGCCTTACGGTTCAAAAGTTATTGACATAAACATAAGTCCAACTTTGGACAGTTGGTGGCGCTAGAGGGATTAAGGTAGACACTTCAGATTTGTCAGGATGACAGCTCACACTGTCCACTATTAGTGTACCAAATTTCACAACTTTTTAGCATACGGTTCTATGGCCTACCATAGACTCCCATGCGGAATAATAATAATAAGAAGAAGAAGAAATCTAACGGATTCAATAGGGTCTACGCACCTTCGGTGCTTGGCCCCTAAATATAGCTGCAAGCAGCAATGACGGGGCCAAGCACAAGGCCGGCATTAAACCTCATGCCGACATGGCCGGCAGCATCAGACCAACGGCAGTAAGCATATAAAGACATTTCAATAAGACTTTAGTCTAAATGGCCGAAAAATCATCAATACGGTCTTTAGCACTTTGATTGAATGGTTTATCACGTCAATCCAGAGGCAGCGCAGTAACCACACTGATGTGTGAAACAACTAAGGTCCTCAAACTCAGCAGGCAGACTCAAGTCATGGTTGACATAACACGTACTAAGTTTGGTTAGAAAATATTAAAGCATTGCAGAGATATAGCCTGACTTTTATTCTTGTGCGCACTAAGTTGATTTCATTTGCGCAGTATTCGACAACGGTTTGACGAATCAACTTTCTTTTAATAACTTTTTGTCATCATAGTCTGAAGAAGATCTGGTTCAATTTTGGTGAAAATCGGACAAACGGTGTGGGAGGAGTTCGAAAAAGTAGGTTTTTAAAGAAAGACAACATGGCAAACAGGGCGTTTGTCCGAATAGGACATATTTGGTATCTGTGCTCTCGACTTGATCCAGTGAACACATTAAGACCATTTGTTTTACAATAGGTTAACGTAATAAAAGTTATTAGCATATTTATTGATTTGGGTTATAACTTTTGACCACAAGTGGCGCTGCCCCAAAACTTTTGAGTACCTTCAGGGCTTGGTCGAAGACTCATACCAAGTTTCATAATGATGCAGCAATGCGTTCAGAAAATATAGCACTTTTGACAATATTCATAATGGCCGACGCTCAAAATGGCCGATATGGGAAAATTTGGTATCGCAGGACTCGGCATGACGCACTGAATCTAAAGAGACCAGTTTTATGATTTTTGGAAAAAGCGTTCAGAAGATATAAACAAATAATTCAGTTTTCATATCTCCTGACCACTAGGAGGCGCTGCGCCAAAACTCTGCAGGCATCCTCAAATTTTAGTTTCAATAACATGTACTAAGTTTGGTGAGAATATGTTAAAGCATTGCAGAGATATAGCCTGACTTTCATTTTTATGCGCATAAAGTCAATTTTATTTGCGCGTATTCGAAAACGGTTTGACGAATCAACTTTCTTTTAATAACTTTTAGTCAACATAGCCGGAAGATGATCTGGTTCAATTTTCGTGATAATCGGACAAACGGCCTAGGAGGAGTTCGCAAAAGTACGTTTTTTAGAAAATTCAAAATGGCTGAAAAACTTTCATGGCGGAAAATGACGTCATAGGGTGCAATCGAATCATCATGAGCTAAGGAATCAGAGGAAAAAAGAATTTTAATTCTAGGCCTTACGGTTCAAAAGTTATTAACATAAACATAAGTCCGACTTTGGACAGTTGGTGGCGCTAGAGGGATTAAGGTAGACACTTCAGATTTGTCAGGATGACAGCTCACACTGTCCACTATTAGTGTACCAAATTTCACAACTTTTTAGCATACGGTTCTATGGCCTACCATGCGGAATAATAATAATAAATATAGCTGCAAGCAGCAATGACGGGGCCAAGCACAAGGCCGGCATTCAATCTCATGCCGACCTGGGTGGCAGCATCAGACCAATGGCAGTAAGCAGTTAAAGACATTTCAATAAGACTTCAGTCTAAATGGCTGAAAAATCATCAATACGGTCTTTAGCACTTTGATTGAATGGTTTATCACGGTCGACCTAGAGGCAGCGCAGTAACCAAACTGATGTGTGAAACAACTAGAGTGCTCAAACTCTGCAGGCAGACTCAATGTGTTGATGGCGGCAGCATCAGACCAACGGCAGTGCGCAGTTAAAGACATTTCAATAAGACTTCAGTCTAAATGGCTGAAAAATCATCAATACGATCTTTAGCACTTTGATTGAATGGTTTATCACGTCCAATCCAGAGGCAGCGCAGTAACCACACTGATGTGTGAAACAACTAAGGTCCTCAAACTCAGCAGGCAGACTCAAGTCATGGTTGACATAACACATACTAAGTTTGGTTAGAAAATATTAAAGCATTGCAGAGATATAGCCTGACTTTTATTTTTGTGCGCACTAAGTTGATTTCATTTGCGCAGTATTCGACAACGGTTTGACGAATCAACTTTCTTTTAATAACTTTTTGTCATCATAGTCTGAAGAAGATCTGGTTCAATTTTGGTGAAAATCGGACAAACGGTGTGGGAGGAGTTCGAAAAAGTAGGGTTTTAAAGAAAGACAACATGGCAAACAGGACGTTTGTCCGAATAGGACATATTTGGTATCTGTGCTCTCGGCTTGATCCAGTGAACACATTAAGACCATTTGTTTTACAATAGGTTAACGTAATAAAAGTTATTAGCATACTTATTGATTTGGGTTATAACTTTTGACCACAAGGTGGCGCTCCCCCAAAACTTTTTGAGTACCTTCAGGGCTTGGTCCCAAGACACATACCAAGTTTCATAATGATGCAGCAATGCGTTCAAAAATATAGCACTTTTGACAATATTCATAATGGCCGACGCTCAAAATGGCCGATATGGGAAAATTTGGTATCGCAGGACTCGGCATGACGCACTGAATCTAAAGAGACCAGTTTTATGATTTTTGGCAAAAGCGTTCAGAAGATATAAGCAAATAATTCACTTTTTCATATCTCCTGACCACTAGGAGGCGCTGCGCCAAAACTCTGCAGGCATCCTCAAATCTTAGTTGCAATAACATGTACTAAGTTTGGTTGGAATATGTTAAAGCATTGCAGAGATATAGCCTGACTTTCATTTTTATGCGCATTAAGTCAATTTTATTTGCGCGGTATTCAAAAACGGTTTAACGAATCAACTTTCTTTTAATAACTTTTTGTCAGCATAGCCGGAAGATGATCTGGTTCAATTTTCTAGATAATCGGACAAACGGCCTAGGAGGAGTTCGCAAAAGTACATTTTTTAGAAAATTCAAAATGGCGGAAAAACTATCATGGCGGAAAATGACGTCATAGGGTGCAATCGAATCGTCATGAGCTAAGGAATCAGAGGAAAAAAGAATTTTAATTTTAGGCCTTACGGTTCAAAAGTTATTAACATAAACATAAGTCCGACTTTGGACAGTTGGTGGCGCTAGAGGGATTAAGGTAGACACTTCAGATTTGTCAGGATGACAGCTCACACTGTCCACTATGAGTGTACCAAATTTCACAACTTTTTAGCATACGGTTCTATGGGCTGCCATAGACTTACATTGCAGAAGTATAATAATAATAATAAATATAGCTGCAAGCAGCCATGACGGGCCAAGCACTAGGCGGCATTCAATCTCATGCCGACATAGCCGGCAGCATCAGACCAACGGCAGTAAGCATATAAAGACATTTCAATAAGACTTCAGTCTAAATGGCTGAAAAATCATCAATACGGTCTTTAGCACTTTGATTGAATGGTTTATCACGGTCGACCAGTAACCAAACTGATGTGTGAAACAACTAGAGTGCTCAAACTCTGCAGGCAGACTCAATGTGTTGATGGCGGCAGCATCAGACCAATGGCAGTAAGCATCTAAAGATATTTCAGTAAGACTTCAGTCTAAATGGCCAAAAATCATCAATACGGTCTTTAGCACTTTGATTTAATGGTTTATCACGTCAATCCAGAGGCAGCGCTGTAACCAAACTGATGTGTGAAACAACTAAGGTCCTCAAACTCTGCAGGCAGACTCAAGTCATGGTTGACATAACACGTAGTAAGTTTGGTTAGAAAATATTAAAGCATTGCAGAGATATAGCCTGACTTTTATTTTTGTGCGCACTAAGTTGATTTCATTTGCGCAGTATTCGACAACGGTTTGACGAATCAACTTTCTTTTAATAACTTTTTGTCATCATAGTCTGAAGAAGATCTGGTTCAATTTTGGTGAAAATCGGACAAACGGTGTGGGAGGAGTTCTAAAAAGTAGGTTTTTAAAGAAAGACAACATGGCAAACAGGGCGTTTGTCCGAATAGGACATATTTGGTATCTGTGCTCTCGGCTTGATCCAGTGAACACATTAAGACCATTTGTTTTACAATAGGTTAACGTAATAAAAAGTTATTAGCATATTTATTGATTTGGGTTATAACTTTTGACCACAAGGTGGCGCTGCCCCAAAACTTTTGAGTACCTTCAGGGCTTGGTCCCAAGACACATACCAAGTTTTGTAATGATGCAGCAATGCGTTCAAAAAATATAGCACTTTTGACAATATTCATTATGGCCGACGCTCAAAATGGCCGATATGGGAAAATTTGGTATCGCAGGACTCGGCATGACGCACTGAATCTAAAGAGACCAGTTTTATGATTTTTGGCAAAAGCGTTCAGAAGATATAAGCAAATAATTCACTTTTTCATATCTCCTGACCACTAGGAGGCGCTGCGCCAAAACTCTGCAGGCATCCTCAAATCTTAGTTGCAATAACATGTACTAAGTTTGGGGAGAATATGTTAAAGCATTGCAGAGATATAGCCTGACTTTCATTTTTATGCGCATTAAGTCAATTTTATTTGCGCAGTATTCAAAAACGGTTTGACGAATCAACTTTCTTTTAATAACTTTTTGTCAGCATAGCCGGAAGATGATCTGGTTCAATTTTCGTGATAATCGGACAAACGGCCTAGGAGGAGTTCGCAAAAGTACATTTTTAGAAAATTCAAAATGGCGGAAAAACTATCATGGCGGAAAATGACGTCATAGGGTTCAATCGAATCGTCATGAGCTAAGGAATCAGAGGAAAAAAGAATTTTAATTCTAGGCCTTACGGTTCAAAAGTTATTAACATAAACATAAGTCCGATTTTGGACAGTTGGTGGCGCTAGAGGGATTAAGGTAGACACTTCAGATTTGTCAGGATGACAGCTCACACTGTCCACTTTTAGTGTACCAAATTTCACAACTTTTTAGCATACGGTTCTATGGCCTACCATAGACTCCCATGCGGAATAATAATAATAATAAATATAGCTGCAAGCAGCCATGACGGGCCAAGCACTAGGCCGGCATTCAATCTCATGCCGACATAGCCGGCAGCATCAGACCAACGGCAGTAAGCATATAAAGAAATTTCAATAAGACTTCAGTCTAAATGGCTGAAAAATCCTCAATACGGTCTTTAGCACTTTGATTGAATGGTTTATCACGGTCAACCAGTAACCAAACTGATGTGTGAAACAACTAGAGTGCTCAAACTCTGCAGGCAGACTCAATGTGTTGATGGCGGCAGCATCAGACCAATGGCAGTAAGCATCTAAAGACATTTCAGTAAGACTTCAGTCTAAATGGCCAAAAATCATCAATACGGTCTTTAGCACTTTGATTTAATGGTTTATCACGTCAATCCAGAGGCAGCGCTGTAACCAAACTGATGTGTGAAACAACTAAGGTCCTCAAACTCTGCAGGCAGACTCAATGTGTTGATGGCTGGCACCATCAGACCAATGGCAGTAAGCAGTTAAAGACATTTCAATAAGACTTCAGTCTAAATGGCGGAAAATCACCAATATGGTCTTTAGCACTTTGATTGAATGGTTTATCACGTCGACCAGTAACCAAACTGATGTGTGAAACAACTAGAGTGCTCAAACTCTGCAGGCAGACTCAATGTGTTGATGGCTGGCAGCATCAGACCAATGGCAGTAAGCATCTAAAGACATTTCAGTAAGATTTCAGTCTAAAAGTCTTATTGAAATGTCTTTAGATGCTCACTGCCGTTGGTCTGATGCTGCCGGCTATGTCGGCATGAGCTTTAATGCTCAAAACGTTATACAGTATGTTTAGACAGTTTACAACTTAAATTGTGAAAAACTAAATCGGCAGTTCTAACAAAACCAAGACTACTCAAATGCCCAGGTAACAGCATCGCTAATGGTCCAGCTCCTATGTAATACGTTATGTTATGTAATTCCCTATTTTCTAAGACTCTTGGCAGTCTCAGAAATGCCCAGTAAGCCATCTATGGTCTTTAGCACTTTGATTGAATGGTTTATCACGGTCGACCTAGAGGCAGCGCAGTAACCAAACTGATGTGTGAAACAACTAAAGTCCTCAAACTCTGCAGGCAGACTCAAGTCATGGTTGCCATAACAATTACTAAGTTTGGTTAGAAAATATTAAAGCATTGCAGAGATATAGCCTGACTTTAATTTTTGAGCGCATTAAGTCAAATTCATTTGCACGGTATTCGCAAACGGTTTGACTAATCAACTTAATTCTCATAACTCTTTGTCAGCATGGTCTGAAGATGTTATGATTCAATTTTGGTAAAAATCGGACAAACGGTGTGGGAGGAGTTCGAAAAAGTAGGTTTTCGAAAAAACAACATGGCAAACAGGACGCGTTTGTCCGAATAGGACATATTTGTTATCTGTGCTCTCGGCTTGATCCAGTGAACACATTAAGACCATTTGTTTTACAATAGGGTAACGTAATAAAAAGTTATTAGCATATTTATTGATTTGGGTTATAACTTTTGACCACAAGTGGCGCTGCCCCAAAACTTTTGAGTACCTTCAGGGCTTGGTCGAAGACACATACCAAGTTTCATAATGATGCAGCAATGCGTTCAAAAAATATAGCACTTTTTGACAATATTCATAATGGCCGACGCTCAAAATGGCCGATATGGGAAAATTTGGTATCGCAGGACTTGGCATGACGCACTGAATCTAAAGAGACCAGTTTTATGATTTTTGGCAAAAGCGTTCAGAAGATATAAGCAAATAATTCACTTTTTTATATCTCCTGACCACTAGGAGGCGCTGCGCCAAAACTCTGCAGGCATCCTCAAAACATGGTTGCCATAACACGTACTAAGTTTGGTTGGAATATGTTAAAGCATTGCAGAGATATACCCTAACATTTATTTTTGTGCGAACTAAGTCGAATTCATTTGCGCGGTATTCGACAACGGTTTGAAGAATCAACTTTATTCTCATAACTTTTAGTCAGCATAGTCTGAAGAAGATCTGGTTCAATTTTCATGAAAATCGGGGCTACGGCCTAGGAGGAGTTCGCAAAAGTAAGTTTTTTAGAAAATTTAAAATGGCGGAAAAACTATCATGGCGGAAAATGACGTCATAGGGTGCATTCGAATCGGCTTGAGCTAAGGAATCAGAGGAAAAAAGAATTTTAATTCTAGGCCTTACGGTTCAAAAGTTATTAACATAAACATAAGTCCGACTTTGGACAGTTGGTGGCGCTAGAGGGATTAAGGTAGGCACTTCAGATTGGTTAGGATGACAGCTCACACTGTCCACTATTAGTGTACCAAATTTCACAACTTTTTAGCATACGGTTCTATGGGCTGCCATAGACTTACATTGCAGGATAATAATAATAATAATAATAATAATAAGAAATCTAACGAATACAATAGGGTCTACGCACCTTCGGTGCTTGGCCCCTAAATATAGCTGCAAGCAGCCATGACGGGGCCAAGCACTAGGCCGGCATTCAATCTCATGCCGACATAGCCGGCAGCATCAGACCAATGGCAGTAAGCATATAAAGACATTTCAATAAGACTTCAGTCTAAATGGCTGAAAAATCATCAATACGGTCTTTAGCACTTTGATTGAATGGTTTATCACGGTCGACCAGTAACCAAACTGATGTGTGAAACAACTAGAGTGCTCAAACTCTGCAGGCAGACTCAATGTGTTGATGGCCGGCAGCATCAGACCAATGGCAGTAAGCAGTTAAAGACATTTTAATAAGACTTCAGTCTAAATGGCTGAAAAATCATCAATACGGTCTTTAGCACTTTGATTGAATGGTTTATCATGTCCAATCCAGAGGCAGCGCAGTAACCAAACTGATGTGTGAAACAACTAAGGTCCTCAAACTCAGCAGGCAGACTCAAGTCATGGTTGACATAACACGTAGTAAGTTTGGTTAGAAAATATTAAAGCATTGCAGAGATATAGCCTGACTTTTATTTTTGTGCGCACTAAGTTGATTTCATTTGCGCAGTATTCGACAACGGTTTGAGAATCAACTTTCTTTTAATAACTTTTTGTCATCATAGTCTGAAGAAGATCTGGTTCAATTTTGGTGAAAATCGGACAAACGGTGTGGGAGGAGTTCTAAAAAGTAGGTTTTTAAAGAAAGACAACATGGCAAACAGGACGTTTGTCCGAATAGGACATATTTGGTATCTGTGCTCTCGGCTTGATCCAGTGAACACATTAAGACCATTTGTTTTACAATAGGTTAACGTAATAAAAAGTTATTAGCATATTTATTGATTTGGGTTATAACTTTTGACCACAAGGTGGCGCTGCCCCAAAACTTTTTGAGTACCTTCAGGGCTTGGTCCCGAAGACACATACCAAGTTTTGTAATGATGCAGCAATGCGTTCAAAAAATATAGCACTTTTGACAATATTCATTATGGCGGCGCTCAAAATGGCGATATGGGAAAATTTGGTATCGCAGGACTCGGCATGACGCACTGAATCTAAAGAGACCAGTTTTATGATTTTTGGCAAAAGCGTTCAGAAGATATAAGCAAATAATTCACTTTTTCATATCTCCTGACCACTAGGAGGCGCTGCGCCAAAACTCTGCAGGCATCCTCAAATCTTAGTTGCAATAACATGTACTAAGTTTGGGGAGAATATGTTAAAGCATTGCAGAGATATAGCCTGACTTTCATTTTTATGCGCATTAAGTCAATTTTATTTGCGCAGTATTCAAAAACGGTTTGACGAATCAACTTTCTTTTAATAACTTTTTGTCAGCATAGCCGGAAGATGATCTGGTTCAATTTTCGTGATAATCGGACAAACGGCCTAGGAGGAGATTGCAAAAGTACATTTTTTAGAAAATTCAAAATGGCGGAAAAACTATCATGGCGGAAAATGACGTCATAGGGTGCAATCGAATCGTCATGAGCTAAGGAATCAGAGGAAAAAGGATTTTAATTCTAGGCCTTACGGTTCAAAAGTTATTAACATAAACATAAGTCCGATTTTGGACAGTTGGTGGCGCTAGAGGATTAAGGTAGACACTTCAGATTTGTCAGGATGACAGCTCACACTGTCCACTTTTAGTGTACCAAATTTCACAACTTTTTAGCATACGGTTCTATGGCCTACCATAGACTCCCATGCGGAATAATAATAATAATAATAATAATAAGAAATCTAACGAATACAATAGGGGCTCGCATTTGGTGCTTGGCCCCTAAATATAGCTGCAAGCAGCAATGACGGGCCAAGCACAAGGCCGGCATTAAACCTTATGCCGACATAGCCGGCAGCACCAGACCAACGGCAGTAAGCATCTAAAGACATTTCAATAAGACTTCAGTCTAAATGGCTGAAAAATCATCAATACGGTCTTTAGCACTTTGATTGAATGGTTTATCACGTCGACCCAGAGGCAGCGCAGTAACCACACTGATGTGTGAAACAACTAGAGTGCTCAAACTCTGCAGGCAGACTCAAGTCATGGTTGCCATAACACGTACTAAGTTTGGTTAGAATATGTTAAAGCATTGCAGAGATATAGCCTGACGTTAATTTTTGAGCGCATTAAGTCAAACTCATTTGCGCGGTATTCGTAAACGGTTTGACTAATCAACTTAATTCTCATAACTTTTTGTCAGCATAGTCTGAAAATGTTATGATTCAATTTTGGTAAAAATTGGACAAACGGTGTGGGAGGAGTTCAAAAAGTAGGTTTTAAAGAAAGACAACATGGCAAACAGGAAGTTTGGCGAATAGGACATATTTGTTATCTGTGCTCTCGGCTTGATCCAGTGAACACATTAAGACCATTTGTTTTACAATATGGTAACGGAATCAAAAGTTATTAGCATATTTGTGAATGTGGTTATAACTTTTGACCACAAGATGGCGCTGCTCCAAAACCTTTTGAGTACCTTCAGGGCTTGATGCGAAGACGCATACCAAGTTTCATAATGATGCGGCAATGCGCATAAAAATATAGCACTTTTTGACAATATTCATAATGGCCGACTCTCAAAATAGCCGATATGGGAAAATTTGGTATCGCAGGACTCGGCATGACGCACTGAATCTAAAGAGACCAGTTTTATGATTTATGGCAAAAGCGTTCAGAAGATATAAGCAAATAATTCACTTTTTATATCTCCTGACCACTAGGAGGCGCTGCGCCAAAACTCTGCAGGCATCCTCAAATCATGGTTGCCATAACACGTACTAAGTTTGGTTGGAATATGTTAAAGCATTGCAGAGATATACCCGACATTTATTTTTGTGCGCATTAAGTCGAATTCATTTGCGCGGTATGCGACAACGGTTTGAAGAATCAGCTTTATTCTCATAACTTTTAGTCAGCATAGTCTGAAGATGATCTGGTTCAATTTTCGTGAAAATCGGGGCTACGGCCTAGGAGGAGTTCGCAAAAGTACGTTTTTTAGAAAATTCAAAATGGCGGAAAAACTATCATGGCGGAAAATGACGTCATGGGTGCAATCGAATCGACATGAGCTAAGGAATCAGAGGAAAAAAGAATTTTAATTCTAGGCCTTACGGTTCAAAAGTTATTAACATAAACATAAGTCCAACTTTGGACAGTTGGTGGCGCTAGAGGCATTAAGGTAGACACTTCAGATTGGGTAGGATGACAGCTCACACTGTCCCTATTAGTGTACCAAATTTCACAACTTTTTAGCATACGGTTCTATGGGCTGCCATAGACTTACATTGCAGGATAATAATAAGAAATCTAACGAATACAATAGGGGCTACGCACCTTCGGTGCTTGGCCCCTAAATATAGCTGCAAGCAGCAATGACGGGGCCAAGCACAAGGCCGGCATTAAACCTTATGCCGACATAGCCGGCAGCACCAGACCAACGGCAGTAAGCATCTAAAGACATTTCAATAAGACTTCAGTCTAAATGGCTGAAAAATCATCAATACGGTCTTTAGCACTTTGATTGAATGGTTTATCACGTTCGACCCAGAGGCAGCGCAGTAACCACACTGATGTGTGAAACAACTAGAGTGCTCAAACTCTGCAGGCAGACTCAAGTCATGGTTGCCATAACACGTACTAAGCTTGGTTAGAATATGTTAAAGCATTGCAGAGATATAGCCTGACGTTAATTTTTGAGCGCATTAAGTCAAACTCATTTGCGCGGTATTCGTAAACGGTTTGACTAATCAACTTAATTCTCATAACTTTTTGTCAGCATAGTCTGAAAATGTTATGATTCAATTTTGGTAAAAATTGGACAAACGGTGTGGGAGGAGTTCGAAAAGTAGGTTTTTAAAGAAAGACAACATGGCAAACAGGAAGTTTGGCGAATAGGACATATTTGTTATCTGTGCTCTCGGCTTGATCCAGTGAACACATTAAGACCATTTGTTTTACAATATGGTAACGGAATCAAAAGTTATTAGCATATTTGTGAATGTGGTTATAACTTTTGACCACAAGATGGCGCTGCTCCAAAACCTTTTGAGTACCTTCAGGGCTTGATGCCGAAGACGCATACCAAGTTTCATAATGATGCGGCAATGCGTACAAAAAATATAGCACTTTTTGACAATATTCATAATGGCCGACTCTCAAAATAGCCGATATGGGAAAATTTGGTATCGCAGGACTCGGCATGACGCACTGAATCTAAAGAGACCAGTTTTATGATTTATGGCAAAAGCGTTCAGAAGATATAAGCAAATAATTCACTTTTTCATATCTCCTGACCACTAGGAGGCGCTGCGCCAAAACTCTGCAGGCATCCTCAAATCATGGTTGCCATAACACGTACTAAGTTTGGTTGGAATATGTTAAAGCATTGCAGAGATATACCCCGACATTTATTTTTGTGCGCATTAAGTCGAATTCATTTGCGCGGTATGCGACAACGGTTTGAAGAATCAGCTTTATTCTCATAACTTTTAGTCAGCATAGTCTGAAGATGATCTGGTTCAATTTTCGTGAAAATCGGGGCTACGGCCTAGGAGGAGTTCGCAAAAGTACGTTTTTTAGAAAATTCAAAATGGCGGAAAAACTATCATGGCGGAAAATGACGTCAGAGGGTGCAATCGAATCGACATGAGCTAAGGAATCAGAGGAAAAAAGAATTTTAATTCTAGGCCTTACGGTTCAAAAGTTATTAACATAAACATAAGTCCAACTTTGGACAGTTGGTGGCGCTAGAGGCATTAAGGTAGACACTTCAGATTGGGTAGGATGACAGCTCACACTGTCCCCTATTAGTGTACCAAATTTCACAACTTTTTAGCATACGGTTCTATGGGCTGCCATAGACTTACATTGCAGGATAATAATAAGAAATCTAACTTGAATACAATAGGGGCTACGCACCTTCGGTGCTTGGCCCCTAAATATAGCTGCAAGCAGCAATGACGGGGCCAAGCACAAGGCCGGCATTAAACCTTATGCCGACATAGCCGGCAGCACCAGACCAACGGCAGTAAGCATCTAAAGACATTTCAATAAGACTTCAGTCTAAATGGCTGAAAAATCATCAATACGGTCTTTAGCACTTTGATTGAATGGTTTATCACGTTCGACCCAGAGGCAGCGCAGTAACCACACTGATGTGTGAAACAACTAGAGTGCTCAAACTCTGCAGGCAGACTCAAGTCATGGTTGCCATAACACGTACTAAGCTTGGTTAGAATATGTTAAAGCATTGCAGAGATATAGCCTGACGTTAATTTTTGAGCGCATTAAGTCAAACTCATTTGCGCGGTATTCGTAAACGGTTTGACTAATCAACTTAATTCTCATAACTTTTTGTCAGCATAGTCTGAAAATGTTATGATTCAATTTTGGTAAAAATTGGACAAACGGTGTGGGAGGAGTTCGAAAAGTAGGTTTTTAAAGAAAGACAACATGGCAAACAGGAAGTTTGGCGAATAGGACATATTTGTTATCTGTGCTCTCGGCTTGATCCAGTGAACACATTAAGACCATTTGTTTTACAATATGGTAACGGAATCAAAAGTTATTAGCATATTTGTGAATGTGGTTATAACTTTTGACCACAAGATGGCGCTGCTCCAAAACCTTTTGAGTACCTTCAGGGCTTGATGCCGAAGACGCATACCAAGTTTCATAATGATGCGGCAATGCGTACAAAAAATATAGCACTTTTTGACAATATTCATAATGGCCGACTCTCAAAATAGCCGATATGGGAAAATTTGGTATCGCAGGACTCGGCATGACGCACTGAATCTAAAGAGACCAGTTTTATGATTTATGGCAAAAGCGTTCAGAAGATATAAGCAAATAATTCACTTTTTCATATCTCCTGACCACTAGGAGGCGCTGCGCCAAAACTCTGCAGGCATCCTCAAATCATGGTTGCCATAACACGTACTAAGTTTGGTTGGAATATGTTAAAGCATTGCAGAGATATACCCCGACATTTATTTTTGTGCGCATTAAGTCGAATTCATTTGCGCGGTATGCGACAACGGTTTGAAGAATCAGCTTTATTCTCATAACTTTTAGTCAGCATAGTCTGAAGATGATCTGGTTCAATTTTCGTGAAAATCGGGGCTACGGCCTAGGAGGAGTTCGCAAAAGTACGTTTTTTAGAAAATTCAAAATGGCGGAAAAACTATCATGGCGGAAAATGACGTCAGAGGGTGCAATCGAATCGACATGAGCTAAGGAATCAGAGGAAAAAAGAATTTTAATTCTAGGCCTTACGGTTCAAAAGTTATTAACATAAACATAAGTCCAACTTTGGACAGTTGGTGGCGCTAGAGGCATTAAGGTAGACACTTCAGATTGGGTAGGATGACAGCTCACACTGTCCCCTATTAGTGTACCAAATTTCACAACTTTTTAGCATACGGTTCTATGGGCTGCCATAGACTTACATTGCAGGATAATAATAAGAAATCTAACGAATACAATAGGGGCTACGCACCTTCGGTGCTTGGCCCCTAAATATAGCTGCAAGCAGCAAAGACGGGGCCAAGCACAAGGCTGGCATTAAACCTCATGCCGACATGGCCGGCAGCATCAGACCAACGGCAGTAAGCATATAAAGACATTTCAATAAGACTTTAGTCTAAATGGCCGAAAAATCATCAATACGGTCTTTAGCACTTTGATTGAATGGTTTATCACGGTCGACCAGTAACCAAACTGATGTGTGAAACAACTAGAGTGCTCAAACTCTGCAGGCAGACTCAATGTGTTGATGGCGGCAGCGTCAGACCAACGGCAGTAAGCAGTTAAAGACATTTTAATAAGACTTCAGTCGAAATGGCTCAAAAATCATCAATACGGTCCTTAGCACTTTGATTGAATGGTTTATCACGTCCGATCCAGAGGCAGCGCAGTAACCAAACTGATGTGTTGATGGCGGCAGCATCAGACCAACGGCAGTAAGCAGTTAAAGACATTTCAATAAGACTTCATTCTAAATGGCGGAAAATCACCAATACGGTCTTTAGCACTTTGATTGAATGGTTTATCACGGTCGACCAGTAACCAAACTGATGTGTGAAACAACTAGAGTGCTCAAACTCTGCAGGCAGACTCAATGTGTTGATGGCTGGCAGCATCAGACCAATGGCAGTAAGTATCTAAAGACATTTCAGTAAGACTTCAGTCTAAATGGCCAAAAAATCATCAATACGGTCTTTAGCACTTTGATTGAATGGTTTATCACGTCCAATCCAGAGGCAGCGCTGTAACCAAACTGATGTGTGAAACAACTAAGGTCCTCAAACTCTGCAGGCAGACTCAAGTTATGGTTGCCATAACAATTACTAAGTTTGGTTAGAAAATATTAAAGCATTGCAGAGATATAGCCTGACTTTTATTCTTGTGCGCACTAAGTTGATTTCATTTGCGCAGTATTCGACAACGGTTTGACGAATCAACTTTCTTTTAATAACTTTTTGTCATCATAGTCTGAAGAAGATCTGGTTCAATTTTGGTGAAAATCGGACAAACGGTGTGGGAGGAGTTCGAAAAAGTAGGTTTTTAAAGAAAGACAACATGGCAAACAGGACGTTTGTCCGAATAGGACATATTTGGTATCTGTGCTCTCGGCTTGATCCAGTGAACACATTAAGACCATTTGTTTTACAATAGGTTAACGTAATAAAAAGTTATTAGCATATTTATTGATTTGGGTTATAACTTTTGACCACAAGGTGGCGCTGCCCCAAAACTTTTTGAGTACCTTCAGGGCTTGGTCCCGAAGACTCATACCAAGTTTCATAATGATGCAGCAATGCGTTCAAAAAATATAGCACTTTTTGACAATATTCATAATGGCCGACGCTCAAAATGGCCGATATGGGAAAATTTGGTATCGCAGGACTCGGCATGACGCACTGAATCTAAAGAGACCAGTTTTATGATTTTTGGAAAAAGCGTTCAGAAGATATAAACAAATAATTCAGTTTTTCATATCTCCTGACCACTAGGAGGCGCTGCGCCAAAACTCTGCAGGCATCCTCAAATCTTAGTTGCAATAACATGTACTAAGTTTGGTTAGAATATGTTAAAGCATTGCAGAGATATAGCCTGACTTTCATTTTTATGCGCATTAAGTCAATTTTATTTGCGCGGTATTCGAAAACGGTTTGACAAATCAACTTTCTTTTAATAACTTTTTGTCAGCATAGCCGGAAGATGATCTGGTTCAATTTTCGTGATAATCGGACAAACGGCCTAGGAGGAGTTCGCAAAAGTACATTTTTTAGAAAATTCAAAATGGCGGAAAAACTATCATGGCGGAAAATGACGTCATAGGGTGCAATCGAATCGTCATGAGCTAAGGAATCAGAGGGAAAAAAAATTTTAATTCTAGGCCTTACGGTTCAAAAGTTATTAACATAAACATAAGTCCGACTTTGGACAGTTGGTGGCGCTAGAGGGATTAAGGTAGACACTTCAGATTTGTCAGGATGACAGCTCACACTGTCCACTATTAGTGTACCAAATTTCACAACTTTTTAGCATACGGTTCTATGGCCTACCATAGACTCCCATGCGGAATAATAATAATAATAAATATAGCTGCAAGCAGCAATGACGGGGCCAAGCACAAGGCCGGCATTAAACCTCATGCCGACATGGCCGGCAGCATCAGACCAACGGCAGTAAGCATATAAAGACATTTCAATAAGACTTCAGTCTAAATGGCCGAAAAATCATCAATACGGTCCTTAGCACTTTGATTGAATGGTTTATCACGTCCGATCCAGAGGCAGCGCAGTAACCAAACTGATGTGTTGATGGCCGGCAGCATCAGACCAACGGCAGTAAGCAGTTAAAGACATTTCAATAAGACTTCAGTCTAAATGGCTGAAAAATCATCAATACGGTCTTTAGCACTTTGATTGAATGGTTTAACACGGTCGACCTAGAGGCAGCGCTGTAACCAAACTGATGTGTGAAACAACTAGAGTGCTCAAACTCTGCAGGCAGACTCAATGTGTTGATGGCTGGCAGCATCAGACCAATGGCAGTAAGTATCTAAAGACATTTCAACAAGACTTCAGTCTAAATGGCTGAAAAATCATCAATATGGTCTTTAGCACTTTGATTGAATGGTTTATCACGGTCGACCTAGAGGCAGCGCTGTAACCAAACTGATGTGTGAAACAACTAGAGTGCTCAAACTCTGCAGGCAGCCTCAAGTCATGGTTGACATAACACGTACTAAGTTTGGTTAGAAAATATTAAAGTATTGCAGAGATATAGCCTGACTTTTATTCTTGTGCGCACTAAGTTGATTTCATTTGCGCAGTATTCGACAACGGTTTGACGAATCAACTTTCTTTTAATAACTTTTTGTCATCATAGTCTGAAGAAGATCTGGTTCAATTTTGGTGAAAATCGGACAAACGGTGTGGGAGGAGTTCGAAAAAGTAGGTTTTTAAAGAAAGACAACATGGCAAACAGGACGTTTGTCCGAATAGGACATATTTGGAATCTGTGCTCTCGGCTTGATCCAGTGAACACATTAAGACCATTTGTTTTACAATAGGTTAACGTAATAAAAAGTTATTAGCATATTTATTGATTGGGGGTATAACTTTTGACCACAAGGTGGCGCTGCCCCAAAACTTTTTGAGTACCTTCAGGGCTTGGTCGAAGACACATACCAAGTTTCATAATGATGCAGCAATGCGTTCAAAAATCTAGCTTTTTTGACAATATTCATAATGGCCGACGCTCAAAATGGCGATATGGGAAAATTTGGTATCGCAGGACTCGGCATGACGCACTGAATCTAAAGAGACCAGTTTTATGATTTTTGGCAAAAGCGTTCAGAAGATATAAACAAATAATTCAGTTTTTCATATCTCCTGACCACTAGGAGGCGCTGCGCCAAAACTCTGCAGGCATCCTCAAATTTTAGTTGCAATAACATGTACTAAGTTTGGTGAGAATATGTTAAAGCATTGCAGAGATATAGCCTGACTTTCATTTTTATGCTCATAAAGTCAATTTTATTTGCGCGGTATTCGAAAACGGTTTGACGAATCAACTTTCTTTTAATAACTTTTAGTCAGCATAATCTGAAGATGATCTGGTTCAATTTTCGTGAAAATCGGGGCTACGGCCTAGGAGGAGTTCGCAAAAGTACGTTTTTAGAAAATTCAAAATGGCGGAAAAACTATCATGGCGGAAAATGACGTCATAGGGTGCAATCGAATCGTCATGAGCTAAGGAATCAGAGGAAAAAAGAATTTTAATTCTAGGCCTTACGGTTCAAAAGTTATTGACATAAACATAAGTCCAACTTTGGACAGTTGGTGGCGCTAGAGGATTAAGGTAGACACTTCAGATTGGTTAGGATGACAGCTCACACTGTCCACTATGAGTGTACCAAATTTCACAACTTTTTAGCATACGGTTCTATGGGCTGCCATAGACTTACATTGCAGGATAATAATAATAAGAAATCTAACGAATACAATAGGGGCTACGCACCTTCGGTGCTTGGCCCCTAATAAATATAGCTGCAAGCAGCCATGACGGGGCCAAGCACTAGGCCGGCATTCAATCTCATGCCGACATAGCCGGCAGCATCAGACCAACGGCAGTAAGCATATAAAGAAATTTCAATAAGACTTCAGTCTAAATGGCTGAAAAATCATCAATACGGTCTTTAGCACTTTGATTGAATGGTTTATCACGGTCGACCAGTAACCAAACTGATGTGTGAAACAACTAGAGTGCTCAAACTCTGCAGGCAGACTCAATGTGTTGATGGCCGGCAGCATCAGACCAATGGCAGTAAGCATCTAAAGATATTTCAGTAAGACTTCAGTCTAAATGGCCAAAAATCATCAATACGGTCTTTAGCACTTTGATTTAATGGTTTATCACGCCCAATCCAGAGGCAGCGCTGTAACCAAACTGATGTGTGAAACAACTAAGGTCCTCAAACTCTGCAGGCAGACTCAATGTGTTGATGGCTGGCACCATCAGACCAATGGCAGTAAGCATCTAAAGACATTTCAGTAAGATTTCAGTCTAAAAGTCTTATTGAAATGTCTTTAGATGCTCACTGCCGTTGGTCTGATGCTACCGCTATGTCGGCATGAGCTTTAATGCTCAAAAGCGTTATACAGTATGTTTAGACAGTTTACAACTTAAATTGTGAAAAACTAAATCGGCAGTTCTAACAAAACCAAGACTACTCAAATGCCCAGGTAACAGCATCGCTAATGGTCCAGCTCCTATGTAATACGTTATGTTATGTAATTCCCTATTTTCTAAGACTCTTGGCAGTCTCAGAAATGCCCAGTAAGCCATCTATGGTCTTTAGCACTTTGATTGAATGGTTTATCACGGTCGACCTAGAGGCAGCGCAGTAACCAAACTGATGTGTGAAACAACTAAAGTCCTCAAACTCTGCAGGCAGACTCAAGTCATGGTTGCCATAACAATTACTAAGTTTGGTTAGAAAATATTAAAGCATTGCAGAGATATAGCCCGACTTTCATTTTTGAGCGCATTAAGTCAAATTCATTTGCACGGTATTCGCAAACGGTTTGACTAATCAACTTAATTCTCATAACTCTTTGTCAGCATGGTCTGAAGATGTTATGATTCAATTTTGGTAAAAATCGGACAACGGTGTGGGAGGAGTTCGAAAAAGTAGGTTTTCGGAAAAAAACAACATGGCAAACAGGGCGTTTGTCCGAATAGGACATATTTGTTATCTGTGCTCTCGGCATCCAGTGAACACATTAAGACCATTTGTTTTACAATAGGGTAACGTAATCAAAAGTTATTAGCATATTTATTGATTTGGGTTATAACTTTTGACCACAAAATGGCGCTGCCCCAAAACTTTTGAGTGCCTTCAGGGCTTGGTCCCGAAGACACATACCAAGTTTCATAATGATGCGGCAATGCGTTCAAAAAATATAGCACTTTTTGACAATATTCATAATGGCGACTCTCAAAATGGCCGATATGGGAAAATTTGGTATCGCAGGACTCGGCATGACGCACTGAATCTAAAGAGACCAGTTTTATGATTTTTGGCAAAAGCGTTCAGAAGATATAAGCAAATAATTCACTTTTTATATCTCCTGACCACTAGGAGGCGCTGCGCCAAAACTCTGCAGGCATCCTCAAAACATGGTTGCCATAACACGTACTAAGTTTGGTTGGAATATGTTAAAGCATTGCAGAGATATACCCCAACATTTATTTTTGTGCGCACTAAGTCGAATTCATTTGCGCGGTATTCGACAACGGTTTGAAGAATCAACTTTATTCTCATAACTTTTAGTCAGCATAGTCTGAAGAAGATCTGGTTCAATTTTCATAAAAATCGGCTACGGCCTAGGAGGAGTTCGCAAAAGTACGTTTTTAGAAAATTCAAAATGGCGGAAAAACTATCATGGCGGAAAATGACGTCATAGGGTGCACTCGAATCGGCATGAGCTAAGGAATCAGAGGAAAAAGAATTTTAATTCTAGGTCTTACGGTTCAAAAGTTATTAACATAAACATAAGTCCGACTTTGGACAGTTGGTGGCGCTAGAGGGATTAAGGTAGACACTTCAGATTGGTTAGGATGACAGCTCACACTGTCCACTATTAGTGTACCAAATTTCACAACTTTTTAGCATACGGTTCTATGGGCTGCCATAGACTTACATTGCAGGATAATAATAATAATAATAAATATAGCTGCAAGCAGCCATGACGGGCCAAGCACTAGGCGGCATTCAATCTCATGCCGACATAGCCGGCAGCATCAGACCAACGGCAGTAAGCATATAAAGAAATTTCAATAAGACTTCAGTCTAAATGGCTGAAAAATCATCAATACGGTCTTTAGCACTTTGATTGAATGGTTTATCACGGTCGACCAGTAACCAAACTGATGTGTGAAACAACTAGAGTGCTCAAACTCTGCAGGCAGACTCAATGTGTTGATGGCGGCAGCATCAGACCAATGGCAGTAAGCATCTAAAGATATTTCAGTAAGACTTCAGTCTAAATGGCCAAAAATCATCAATACGGTCTTTAGCACTTTGATTTAATGGTTTATCACGTCCAATCCAGAGGCAGCGCTGTAACCAAACTGATGTGTGAAACAACTAAGGTCCTCAAACTCTGCAGGCAGACTCAATGTGTTGATGGCTGGCACCATCAGACCAATGGCAGTAAGCATCTAAAGACATTTCAGTAAGATTTCAGTCTAAAAGTCTTATTGAAATGTCTTTAGATGCTCACTGCCGTTGGTCTGATGCTGCCGGGTTATGTCGGCATGAGCTTTAATGCTCAAAACGTTATACAGTATGTTTAGACAGTTTACAACTTAAATTGTGAAAAACTAAATCGGCAGTTCTAACAAAACCAAGACTACTCAAATGCCCAGGTAACAGCATCGCTAATGGTCCAGCTCCTATGTAATACGTTATGTTATGTAATTCCCTATTTTCTAAGACTCTTGGCAGTCTCAGAAATGCCCAGTAAGCCATCTATGGTCTTTAGCACTTTGATTGAATGGTTTATCACGGTCGACCTAGAGGCAGCGCAGTAACCAAACTGATGTGTGAAACAACTAAAGTCCTCAAACTCTGCAGGCAGACTCAAGTCATGGTTGCCATAACAATTACTAAGTTTGGTTAGAAAATATTAAAGCATTGCAGAGATATAGCCCGACTTTCATTTTTGAGCGCATTAAGTCAAATTCATTTGCACGGTATTCGCAAACGGTTTGACTAATCAACTTAATTCTCATAACTCTTTGTCAGCATGGTCTGAAGATGTTATGATTCAATTTTGGTAAAAATCGGACAAAGCGGTGTGGGAGGAGTTCGAAAAAGTAGGTTTTCGGAAAAAACAACATGGCAAACAGGACGCGTTTGTCCGAATAGGACATATTTGTTATCTGTGCTCGGCTTGATCCAGTGAACACATTAAGACCATTTGTTTTACAATAGGGTAACGTAATAAAAGTTATTAGCATATTTATTGATTTGGGTTATAACTTTTGACCACAAGGTGGCGCTGCCCCAAAACTTTTGAGTGCCTTCAGGGCTTGGTCCCGAAGACACATACCAAGTTTCATAATGATGCGGCAATGCGTTCAAAAAATATAGCACTTTTTGACAATATTCATAATGGCCGACTCTCAAAATGGCGATATGGGAAAATTTGGTATTGCAGGACTCGGCATGACGCACTGAATCTAAAGAGACCAGTTTTATGATTTTTGGCAAAAGCGTTCAGAAGATATAAGCAAATAATTCACTTTTTATATCTCCTGACCACTAGGAGGCGCTGCGCCAAAACTCTGCAGGCATCCTCAAAACATGGTTGCCATAACACGTACTAAGTTTGGTTGGAATATGTTAAAGCATTGCAGAGATATACCCCAACATTTATTTTTGTGCGCACTAAGTCGAATTCATTTGCGCGGTATTCGACAACGGTTTGAAGAATCAACTTTATTCTCATAACTTTTAGTCAGCATAGTCTGAAGAAGATCTGGTTCAATTTTCATAAAAATCGGGCTACGGCCTAGGAGGAGTTCGCAAAAGTACGTTTTTAGAAAATTCAAAATGGCGGAAAAACTATCATGGCGGAAAATGACGTCATAGGGTGCACTCGAATCGGCATGAGCTAAGGAATCAGAGGAAAAAAGAATTTTAATTCTAGGTCTTACGGTTCAAAAGTTATTAACATAAACATAAGTCCGACTTTGGACAGTTGGTGGCGCTAGAGGGATTAAGGTAGACACTTCAGATTGGTTAGGATGACAGCTCACACTGTCCACTATTAGTGTACCAAATTTCACAACTTTTTAGCATACGGTTCTATGGGCTGCCATAGACTTACATTGCAGGATAATAATAATAATAATAATAATAATAATAAGAAATCTAACGAATACAATAGGGTCTACGCACCTTCGGTGCTTGGCCCCTAATAATAATAATAAGAAATCTAACGAATACAATAGGGTCTACGCACCTTCGGTGCTTGGCCCCTAATAAATATAGCTGCAAGCAGCAATGACGGGGCCAAGCACAAGGCCGGCATTAAACCTTATGCCGACATAGCCGGCAGCACCAGACCAACGGCAGTAAGCATCTAAAGACATTTCAATAAGACTTCAGTCTAAATGGCTGAAAAATCATCAATACGGTCTTTAGCACTTTGATTGAATGGTTTATCACGTTCGACCCAGAGGCAGCGCAGTAACCACACTGATGTGTGAAACAACTAGAGTGCTCAAACTCTGCAGGCAGACTCAAGTCATGGTTGCCATAACACGTACTAAGTTTGGTTAGAATATGTTAAAGCATTGCAGAGATATAGCCTGACGTTAATTTTTGAGCGCATTAAGTCAAACTCATTTGCGCGGTATTCGTAAACGGTTTGACTAATCAACTTAATTCTCATAACTTTTTGTCAGCATAGTCTGAAAATGTTATGATTCAATTTTGGTAAAAATTGGACAAACGGTGTGGGAGGAGTTCGAAAAAGTAGGTTTTTAAAGAAAGACAACATGGCAAACAGGAAGTTTGGCCGAATAGGACATATTTGTTATCTGTGCTCTCGGCTTGATCCAGTGAACACATTAAGACCATTTGTTTTACAATATGGTAACGGAATCAAAAGTTATTAGCATATTTGTGAATGTGGTTATAACTTTTGACCACAAGATGGCGCTGCTCCAAAACCTTTTGAGTACCTTCAGGGCTTGATGCCGAAGACGCATACCAAGTTTCATAATGATGCGGCAATGCGTACAAAAAATATAGCACTTTTTGACAATATTCATAATGGCCGACTCTCAAAATAGCCGATATGGGAAAATTTGGTATCGCAGGACTCGGCATGACGCACTGAATCTAAAGAGACCAGTTTTATGATTTATGGCAAAAGCGTTCAGAAGATATAAGCAAATAATTCACTTTTTATATCTCCTGACCACTAGGAGGCGCTGCGCCAAAACTCTGCAGGCATCCTCAAATCATGGTTGCCATAACACGTACTAAGTTTGGTTGGAATATGTTAAAGCATTGCAGAGATATACCCGACATTTATTTTTGTGCGCATTAAGTCGAATTCATTTGCGCGGTATGCGACAACGGTTTGAAGAATCAGCTTTATTCTCATAACTTTTAGTCAGCATAGTCTGAAGATGATCTGGTTCAATTTTCGTGAAAATCGGGGCTACGGCCTAGGAGGAGTTCGCAAAAGTACGTTTTTTAGAAAATTCAAAATGGCGGAAAAACTATCATGGCGGAAAATGACGTCATGGGTGCAATCGAATCGACATGAGCTAAGGAATCAGAGGAAAAAAGAATTTTAATTCTAGGCCTTACGGTTCAAAAGTTATTAACATAAACATAAGTCCAACTTTGGACAGTTGGTGGCGCTAGAGGCATTAAGGTAGACACTTCAGATTGGGTAGGATGACAGCTCACACTGTCCCCTATTAGTGTACCAAATTTCACAACTTTTTAGCATACGGTTCTATGGGCTGCCATAGACTTACATTGCAGGATAATAATAAGAAATCTAACGAATACAATAGGGGCTACGCATTTTCGGTGCTTGGCCCCTAAATATAGCTGCAAGCAGCAATGACGGGCCAAGCACAAGGCCGGCATTAAACCTTATGCCGACATAGCCGGCAGCACCAGACCAACGGCAGTAAGCATCTAAAGACATTTCAATAAGACTTCAGTCTAAATGGCTGAAAAATCATCAATACGGTCTTTAGCACTTTGATTGAATGGTTTATCACGTCGACCCAGAGGCAGCGCAGTAACCACACTGATGTGTGAAACAACTAGAGTGCTCAAACTCTGCAGGCAGACTCAAGTCATGGTTGCCATAACACGTACTAAGCTTGGTTAGAATATGTTAAAGCATTGCAGAGATATAGCCTGACGTTAATTTTTGAGCGCATTAAGTCAAACTCATTTGCGCGGTATTCGTAAACGGTTTGACTAATCAACTTAATTCTCATAACTTTTTGTCAGCATAGTCTGAAAATGTTATGATTCAATTTTAGTAAAAATTGGACAAACGGTGTGGGAGGAGTTCGAAAAAGTAGGTTTTTAAAGAAAGACAACATGGCAAACAGGAAGTTTGGCGAATAGGACATATTTGTTATCTGTGCTCGGCTTGATCCAGTGAACACATTAAGACCATTTGTTTTACAATATGGTAACGGAATCAAAAGTTATTAGCATATTTGTGAATGTGGTTATAACTTTTGACCACAAGATGGCGCTGCTCCAAAACCTTTTGAGTACCTTCAGGGCTTGATGCCGAAGACGCATACCAAGTTTCATAATGATGCGGCAATGCGTACAAAAAATATAGCACTTTTGACAATATTCATAATGGCCGACTCTCAAAATAGCCGATATGGGAAAATTTGGTATCGCAGGACTCGGCATGACGCACTGAATCTAAAGAGACCAGTTTTATGATTTATGGCAAAAGCGTTCAGAAGATATAAGCAAATAATTCACTTTTTCATATCTCCTGACCACTAGGAGGCGCTGCGCCAAAACTCTGCAGGCATCCTCAAATCATGGTTGCCATAACACGTACTAAGTTTGGTTGGAATATGTTAAAGCATTGCAGAGATATACCCCGACATTTATTTTTGTGCGCATTAAGTCGAATTCATTTGCGCGGTATGCGACAACGGTTTGAAGAATCAGCTTTATTCTCATAACTTTTAGTCAGCATAGTCTGAAGATGATCTGGTTCAATTTTCGTGAAAATCGGGGCTACGGCCTAGGAGGAGTTCGCAAAAGTACGTTTTTTAGAAAATTCAAAATGGCGGAAAAACTATCATGGCGGAAAATGACGTCAGAGGGTGCAATCGAATCGACATGAGCTAAGGAATCAGAGGAAAAAAGAATTTTAATTCTAGGCCTTACGGTTCAAAAGTTATTAACATAAACATAAGTCCAACTTTGGACAGTTGGTGGCGCTAGAGGCATTAAGGTAGACACTTCAGATTGGGTAGGATGACAGCTCACACTGTCCCCTATTAGTGTACCAAATTTCACAACTTTTAGCATACGGTTCTATGGGCTGCCATAGACTTACATTGCAGGATAATAATAAGAAATCTAACGAATACAATAGGGGCTACGCACCTTGGTGCTTGGCCCCTAATAATAAGAAATCTAACGAAAACAATAGGGGCTACGCACCTTCGGTGCTTGGCCCCTAATAAGAAATCTAACGAATACAATAGGGGCTACGCACCTTGGTGCTTGGCCCCTAAAAAGAACCGAACAAAAACAATAGGTGCCTCTAGCACCTTCGGTGCTTGGCCCCTAATAAGAACCGAACGAAAACAATAGGTGCCTCAAGCACCTTGGTGCTTGGCCCCTAATAAGAACCGAACGAAAACAATAGGTGCCTCAAGCACCTTCGGTGCTGGCCCCTAAAAAGAACCGGGCGAAAACAATAGGTGCCTTAGCACCTTCGGTGCTTGGCCCCTAAAAACAGCACTATAAAGTAGAACTTCCCGCTAGCTACCTAACCAGAAACTAACTAAACTCAGCCCTAGTCTTCGTGCAGTTACTGACAGTGGGTTTTTATGCACTGTAAACCGTTGGGCGATAAAGGCAACTGCTATGCAGCGACCCCTCGTTCCCAAGGACGTGCTCCCGAGACAACCGCTCCAGCCGCTTTCACTGCCACATAAACATTTTGAGAGCCAATTCCATAGGGGAAAACACTCTTCAGCCTACAAGAGGAAGTCCACTTCCAACCAAATGCTCACACAAGAAAAAGAGAAAAAAATTATGGCTTCAAAAATAATCCAACAAATGAGATCTGTCACTAAATCTACTTCAAACCCTGGCTAAACCATCAGACCAAAACCAAACTACAAAACTGCAATCCAAATATAACCAAATGTGTGATCTCCAACATAACTACAAATACTGAATTAACAAACTTACCCCAAAACCAAAATAGGCTCCCGGATGAGCCCCCATTTTGTCACGACTCTGGCTCAAGGAGTCAACGACAAAAGGAGACCACACAGCATAAGGAAGACAAGTACATTTATTAATTAAATAAGAAATAACATGACTGTGTTAATCAGTGTGAGTGCAATGTTGTGTGCATATGATGCGTGAGTATGTAGAATAACAAAAGACAAAGGTCCAGAAAGCAGCCAGGGTGATGGAACCAAAGAGAGAGAGAGAAGCCATCATCTCAAGCCCTTTTAAAGGCCATCTCCAGGTGTGGACTTGATTAGCCCCACCCACCACTTCCTGAAACACAGGAACAAGGACAACAGCAAAAGACTTTCAAAATAATGCTACCCCTGGCTGTCACAACATATACAACTGGAGATGATCACAGCACTGAACCACACTGGCACGCTAAATATCCATGGATAGAAGATCCAATAATGCTACCAAACAACAAGAAAGCAGTAGAAGCAACATTCCTCAGAACTGAGAGGAAGCTGTCAAGAGAACCTGAGTGGAAGAAGGCCTACACTTCGCAAGTCAATGAGATGGTGAATAACGGGGCTGCAATAAAGCTGTCCGAAGACGTCCTGCAGAGTTGGACATAAGCCATCTCATCGCTCCAAATCCACACTCAGTCTCCACGCCAGTCAGACTAGTGTGGAACAGCAGCCAAAAGTATAAAGGTCTCAGTCTAAATGATATCCTCATCAAAGGTCCTGATGTCCTGAACCCGATCCGAGCTGTCCTACTGAGGTTCCGAACTGGTGTCTATGCTGCCCTTGGAGACATCCGCAAGATGTATAACTCCGTCTGGCTGGAAGATCAAGAGGTCCACCTGCACAGATTTCTGTGGCGAAACAGTGAAGATACTAAAATAGAGGATTATGCCATCAAGAGTTAACATCGGAGACAAACCTGCTGGGTGCATAGCCCAAGTCGCCATGCGAGACTGCAAACTTGCCTTCATTCAGTTATTTCAAAGAAGAGAGGAGTGTGCTGGAAGAAGATGCCTACGTCGATGACATTCTGACTTCACACAACGACCTTGACCATCTAAAACGCCTCACAGCCAACATCGAGCACATCCTGAAAGGTGGAGGATTCTACATGAAGCCATGGGTCTACTCTTTTCAAAGTGGGAGGAAAGATCCCAAGAGTGAAATGCCCAGAACAGAGCTAAAGACTATGATCCTGCCAAACCAGCTGATGGAAGATGAAACTAAAGCCCTTGGTCTTGGTTACACCGTCGATGATGACAAGCTTCATGTCATGGTTGCAGTTAACTTTTCAAAGAAAAGGAGGAAGATGCGCCTTGGTCAAAATCAACTGAAAGAAGAAGTTAGAAATCAAACTCCGGATCCACTCACTAGAAGAGAGCTTCTAAGCCAAGTTTCTGGCCTGTATGACCCACTCGGCCTTGTGACTCCTGTTAAAAGGAGGTAAAAAAGGGTGCCATTCTGGTTAGGAGAGCTTTCCAAGAAGCTAAAATAAGGTACTGCTTGGAAGACACGTGGGATGCTGCCTTGTCTGAAGGTCTGAGAGAAGATGCTATAAAGCTATTAGAAGAATATGCTGACCTGAGCCAACTACGCTTCAACAGATCTCTGACTCCACCAGATCTCTGCGCAAAGCCCAGTGCCATCACGTTCTCTGATGGCAGCAAAAACGCTTACGGCGCTGTGATGTATCTTCGCTGGAGCTGCAGCCATGGTGTTGTTGTGAGACTGGTCGAGTCCAAAGCCAAGTTAACCCCTCTCGACCACTGCTGAGGTGTGCGGAGCCATATTTGCAGCCCGTCTCAAGACCTACCGAAGGGCGTACAATCCTGATCCTGAAGGATCCCACAAAGGGTACAGTGCCATCCAACTATCGGCCAATAACCTGTCTCTCCACAACATGGAAGCTCATGTCAGGCATCATCGCGGCTAAGATAAGTGGGCACATGGATCAATACATGAGCAAAGCACAGAAGGGCATCGGAAAAGAAACCAGAGGAGCCAAACACCAACTCCTGGTTGACACCAAGACTGCAGAACCCGACACACCAACCTGTGCACTGCCTGGATTGATTACAAGAAAGCATATGACTCAATGCCACACACATGGATCACTGAATGCTTGGAGATGTACAACATCAACAGGACTCTAAGACACTTCATTGCAAACTCGATGAGGCTAT